>JAATLQ010020311.1:21064-61483 GCA_013421005.1 Heliconius erato x Heliconius himera | reverse complement strand
ACAAGTGAACGTCGCAAGCGATAGTAGCCGACTCTTTACTCCTAGCTAGCAAGCAGGCTACGTCACGCACAGCAAAAAAACTCGAAACAAGTTTGTCATGCGAATGCGCTGCGTGTGGATGATTTTAATAAATATAAATATTAACAATTTAGTTTTAAGTAAATTTGAAAATAGAATGTAGTGTAAGTATATAATATTAATATCGAATGAAATAGGAATTTACATGTATTATTATTATTTATTTAATTTTATAAAAGATAATATTCACTACAGCGTGGTTCATTTGAGCCAACACTTTCCTTTGAGATGCATACGATGCACACTCAAACTAACGGTCTTTTTTTATTTTAAAAATATTCAAATAATCTCTCTCAAATTTTATAAAAATTTGGAAAAGTACTGAAATTTAAATAACCATAAATACCTAAAGCTTGTGCACTTAATAGTCCTGACAAATCCACCACTCTTTCAGTGTGAGAGCCATCTTCTGACTTCGTGTTTCCGCCATCTTCATTTAATTCTGCAAAAAATGAAAAAATATATATTATTAGTAAAGTTCATATTTTATTATTATATTAGATAGATACTGACTAATGAGACCAGTCGTGGCGCAGGGGCACAAAGTGTAACTGTAAAATCGACTGGTTGTGGTTCGACCCCACTCGAAGAAACAAAACATTTATTTACATTTATATTTTCATTTCTTCGCTCGGGTGTCGAGACAAAGCGTGGCGTTGAGTTCCGCCATTCAACATGAAATGCCTCCAGAACTTGGTGGAAAGTGGGGAACGGAGTGTCTTAACACTAGGTTCCCTGCCTACCTACCCTGCTGTGTGCGGGATTTATTGATTAATAAAGGATCTTGTGAAAGAAACATACATCTATAAATAATTATATTATTTTGATTAATATATATAATTATTCATAATAGTATGTATAATTATTTATATGTATCTAAAACGAAAATAATTATCAAACAGGCCGTCGTGAGTGACGATCGTGTGTTCAATTTCCACTCGAAGGAACAAATTATTTTCTTTGCCTCGCTCTGGTAACAAAACAAAGCACGGTGGTGCCGCCACTCAAAAAAAGCGTAGGTTTCCTCTGATTACTCTGCTATACGCGGAATACACCGTGAAGCAAAAATAAACATTACCTTGTCTTTGTCCAATGCTCGATGTTAATATAGAATCAAATGTTTCATACTTTTCACTTGGTTTGAACACCGCACCCTCCGCTGATAATGTTGGTGCATTATTACGTAATCGCTCTTGATATCTAGATAATTGGACGTTTAATCTGTAATATACAAAATAATCACAATGTCATTTTTAACCGACTTCTGTAAAACGAGGAGGTTATCAATTTCGACTATATTTTTATTTATGTTTTTTATTTATTTGGCCCATTTCTGATAATGGTATCCATGAGAAATTACTTTCTTTTTTTCTTTATTTTTTAGAAATAATACCAGTTGTGGCGCAGAGACACGAAGTGTGATTGTAAAATCGACTGGTTGTAGGTTCGATCCCCTCTCAAGGAAATGAAATATTTCTTTACATTCATATTGTCATGTCTTCGCTCTGGTGTCAAGGCAAAGCAAGGCGTTGAGTTCCGCCACTCAACTTGTAATGCTTCCAGAACTCGTCGGAAAACCGGAAAATTGGGAATCGGAGTGTCTTAATTTTAATATATTATGATTATTCCAATATATTGAGTATTAAGAGGCGTAGCTCAACGATGCTCTTAATCTTTTGATCAGAGCGAGGAAATTAAATTGTATAATTTCACAAATGAGAAACGAACTTCTTATACGAAATAAAATGTGAAAAATTTTAACCTACCTATATAAAACGTCCTTCATTGCTTGCATATCCTTTTGCAATCTCAAATTCTGTTCTCTTACTTGATTTAACACTATTTGCCGACTGCTGCAGTTCATACATACTTCCACTAAAGGGATAGCTGTTGATTGTTCTGTGGAACAATTAGTTTGACTTCTGGTTGAGGTAAATTAATAAAATAGGGAGAAATAATTAAATTATAGCAAGTTCAAAGTTGATATCCGTGGATATATACCTTATTTAAAATCCACTGTTAAAAAGTCAAAGAAAACTAATTTTCCTTGTAAAATATTTAAAAATCTTTTAACTACTTTCACCACCTGCAGCCATATTTTGGAATTAAACACCGCGCTTTGTTTTCCCACCAGAGCGAGAAATTAAATAGACGCAGATGCAGTGTATTTGCTCCACGATAGCTTTAAAATTAATTAGATATTACAAGTTTAAAAATAAAAATATAAACTTATACTTATTATAAAATCAACTAACATTATGCTAAAAACATAATCTTAAGCCAATGACATCATTTTTATAAAAAAAAAACAAATAACAAACCTTTATTAGGTATTTCATAATGTTTAATCTTCTCATCTAACTTCTTTATTTTCTTATCAAGTTCTAAATTCCTTTCTTTTTCCTCTCTTATGACACTTTTACATTCTTCTACATATTTAGCTAAAGTTGTATATTCATCTTTGAGTCTATCGTTTTCATTTGCAAATAATCTGTTATACTCCAATACTGCTTTTAGTTTATCTTTTAGTTTGCTTATTTGTGAATCTTTTTCAGAAATCTAAAAATTAATATATAAAAAAAAAGTTTTAATTAGTTCAATTATTATAGCCCATTATTTTTATAATTAAAACCATAAGAAGAGAATTAAGAAATAATACTACGGAACTATCTTTAATACGAAAAGTTGAAAATATGTTACTATTCATTAATTGCGCAAGCAATTACCAAAGAGAACGAAATATTTTTTGTAATTTACAAACTGTATTAGATATTTTCTGGGGCCTAGACTTTAGCTTTGAACAGATATGTTCGTGTAAATATTTTTTTGTTTCGGGGCAAATTTTGTTGTAGGTAAAGTTTCTGGAATTGAACCAGACCAGGGCACCAGACAGAACGTACCCACCACATGCCGTGGTGAGTACGTTTTGCGTCATCTCAAGATCGATCTTAGGATTGTGAGCGATTTATAAATATGGACCTATGACATCATCGAATGATACAGTGAATTTTGTTTTATTTCAGCAATTGAGAAACACTCACAGCCATTTACAGTAAAAGGTAGTAACGCTGCGCTACAACGGCCTCTATTGGATAAAATTTTTTTTTAGTTTCACGCTTTAACCGCCACTACTATAGTACAGACATATCTATAGTCAGAGAGAACGGACTGCCTACAATTTCTGCATTGCATTCTTTCACTTCGTTCACTGTCATCATCATGTTCATACATGCCTTTCGGGGGTTCTCATGTCTTTTACGTGACCTTTCCAGTGTCATCGACACTGTATTCTCTAAGGTCAACTGAGGTCTCTCCCTTCCTTTCTTACGACTTGCTCTCTTCTTTTTGCCATTTTTCATCACATAAGCACGTTCTTAATCATTCTCACTGTGACATCCTCGCTATTACCAGTCATTATGTGTATGTCTTCATTCGCGAAGCTAAACTAACATATAACTGACTCCGAATCATATCCTACATAGAGATGGCATCTCCAAGGCATTCATCTTTCTTTCATTCTACTTCTGTAATACACACGTTTCGTTGTCGTATAGCAGCGTTGATACTAGCTCTGCATTGTCACAACAGTATTACTCAAAAAAACATTTAGTAAAGTCATATACATAAAAATGGGCTAAAATAAATAAATATGTATATTTATTTTAATGTAAACTTACCGCAACAGCGTTTTGCTCACATTTATCCATCAATGCCGTCACTAAACTTTCATATTTTTTGGATAATTTTCTCTTCTGCTTTTGGAGTATTTTATCTTCCTTATTACTAGAAGACGACATTGCTAAATTTCTTTTTCTAGGCGGCTTTGGTGGTTTTTCAACTGAAATATAAATTATATATTTTTTTTATTAACAATAATACGTAAGAAGTGTAACATTGTAATCTCCACTTTCCGCCCAAATTTACGACTGATGCTCAATGCTTTGCTACTTTACCAGAGCAAGGATAGGAAATGAAAATATTAAATATTTCTTTTTCTCTATAAAACCTGTCACAGTTACAGTTGCATTCTTATGCCCCTGTGATATGACTGGTTTCAATTTAAAAATTTCTAAAAATAATTATAAATGATAATTATAAATATAATAATAGCCAAATATTACACTTCTCACTCCTATTTCTACTTCGAAAAAATAAAGTGTAAATAAATCCTATACCTAGCCTAGTTCGCTGGTGGTTTTTAGATTTTTAGGAACATTTTTTTTCATGGAACTGTACGTTCTACCACTATTACATTGATTTTCTGGATCATGTACTGTTTCATACATGTCTATCATAAGGACCCATCAAGAGCTAAATTTAAAATTGAGCAAAGTATATGAAAAAAACATTATTACCAATATCTGTAGGATCCTCATAAGTATTATTAGTATCATGTTCCAGCATAATAGACTCAGTTTTCCTCATAACTGTATTTAGTATATCTCGTCTTAAGCTGTCTCGTTCTGATGACGATATATTGTAAAGACGGTGGCTATGGGTGAAGTTGCCACTGAATGTTAAGTGTGGTTGACTTTTGTTAGTCAATTTTTTAGATATATGACTATACATAGGCTGCAAATACATAATAAAGTATTAATATCAACATGTTATTTATGACATTCTGTTCCCTACTTTCCATAAAATTTTTGAGAAATGGTTTTTTTAGTGGAACGCAATGCTGTTCAATGCTCAATATACCAGAGTGAGGAAATAAAAATAAAATTTATGAGTTTCCTCTAAATGGGAACCAAACCCACGCCACGATGGCCTGATTGATATTTGATTTCTTAATGTAGGATATTCATTATAAATATGCTTTTATTTTTTATCTAATTAAAAATATATATATTTCTTAAAAGTATTAAGAAAATAAAACTGATTCAACTGTAGAAGGTTATAATTTACAAATTATACTCACTGTATATATTTTATTTGCTAAGCCATCACCCATCGTCAACTTACACCACCAAAAATGATATAAAACCAGCGAAAGCACTCCATAACGAGCTTTACATAAAAAAGGTAAGGACACCAAATATTCTGGCAAAGTTTACATAATATCAAACAAAGGAAATCACCTAATATAGGTCAAATTATCGTTCGATAAAATTTATTGATAAAACTAAAAATTAGGGCGCCCAACGTAAGAGTTCATGTTACATTGATATTCTGTCGTTGTCTAGTAATATTAATAGGGAAAACCTTTATTTACTCGAAAGATATCTCATAAATGACTTTAAATAGAACTTTCAATTGCATATTTCAGCTACACTTTTCGATAAAATCGCAATAAAAATAATGTAAAAACATGTAAACATTACAAGTTTGACAATGACGTTACTATAGTTACGAGGTATACCAGTCGAAAAAATATATTAAGGTGTTGATGGCTTTGTTGTAACTAATAAATATAGATCATTAATCAAAATATATTTATTTCAAGTTTTAAATAAGTTTGATTCTTTGATTAAAACGTTGCAGTACTTCATTTATATTAAGACTTGAACTGTGATGTAAAAAATACAATTTAATTTTGGATACAAGAATAATTTATTATTTTAATTTCTCTAATTTATTTAAATTATTATAAAAAATTGTAATATCAACGCTGACATAATCTAGTCACACCGACACCTGTGCGATATCATTCAATTTCAAATTCATTGCATAGATGTCACTGCCAGTTCGTTATAAAAAAAACGCTAACCGAATAAATTAACAAACGTACAGCTATATAATAAAGTAGAGCAATGTGTGGAGTTTTTAATTTAGTCGGATTATACATCGCATGAGCGTGCGCGGAAACAGCTGAGCGATGGCAGCGACGTGCCGGTACCATAAAGAACTAGACAGTCGCATCATGTCTGCCCGCCGGCTCGGTGTATGACGTTCCGTTGATAAATAACCTCAAAACATTTATTATTTACTCCGTCCCCCCTTGCTTATTGGATGATTATTATCTATTCTATATATTACAATTCACGTGTTAATACAAAGTGGTGATTTAATTGCAAATCCTAGATACGCGCTGACGTATCTTGCAAGTTTTGTACAATTATCGATTTTCATTTTACAATGAGCGTAACGTTTTGTTTACTTTTTATTTGTGTGTAATATTCGTGTTTTATGTTTATTATAATTATAATGTGTGTTCGGCCCTAGTGTTGTGGTACTGATTCAATTATGTGCGAGAGTTCGGGCGAGATTGCGTGTTTTGGATGACAAAAATATGGAATTCGAAAACGACTTCAGCTTGAAAGAATGGGCGAAGGACAAACCTTTGTCCATATTGCAGCTGGACCCGGCAGACCGTGCTGTGTTGAGGATAGCAGGTCAGTTACCGTTCCGTTGCACTTACACATCGATACAAACACCCTACGGAAGACCTTCTTGGTATTATTACAATCATAGTCTTATCTAATACGACATTGATAGTTATAAGTGCTTAAATTTGATAAACATGGTATTTAGTTATAATTAAACGCATTAGGACTTACTTCGGGTATTTTTCTAAAATGATTAATTGCCTGTGACCTCGCGAGGTTTATTTCTGGTGATAATAAGTGACTACTGATAACGCTGTTTCGCTTAGCAAAGATTGTTTTTCTGTGAAAACATATATTTTACGCCTATTTTTGCCCTATATAAATCTATTTTTCTTATATTTCTACTCTTTTTTGTACAACCTTAACGTACTTCCAATGATATACCTATTAAAAAAGTTTTATAAAATACCGCCATTTTAATTATTTACAATCATTCTTTGTTACACACAAAGTAATTACAATACAAATTGCCTATTTAAAACGAATGTGCTGATTATTCAGCAAAAGCTATTTGAGTTAATGTTATTTAAATACTTAATTGTGATATAATTTTGGCAACTACGTTACCTAATTTGTTCGATAATAGTTTAATAATTAGAGAAAAAATTGTGTAGACTTAATACTAACTATTGCATGAGGGTAGTATGTAAATACCTAAAAGTAACCTCAAATTTGGCCTACCGCAGCGTAAAATTTATACCTACCACATTTTGTATATAAGGGTAGTATATTAGCATACCTACAATAGAAATGTTTGTTATTATGTAACACGATAGATATCGCTCAAAATAATATGATTTGCGTAAAATTCAATTGTTTTTAGAAATTAACTGAATAATACCAAAATTTTATTACTTAAATCATCTATTGTAAATTAATTTGAATTTGTACAAACTTTATTTATGACTACTTTATTAACTATTTTATTTTATTTTATTTTATTTTATTTTATTTTATTTTATTTTTTACTACAAAAGGAAGTTTTATTTGAGTATTTTTTAAATGTAGTGTAGTGAGTTTAAGAAAAGGGAAAGGGACCTTTTTATGTAGTGTGTGTGTAGTAAAGCAAAATTATTGTTAATAAATATAAAGGTTGTTTATTAATATTAAATTTGATTCTCATTCGTTCGATTCTCAGACTGATTAGTCCAGTCGTGATTGTGGACGCGACAGGTCGTACGTTCAATTTCTACTCAGGAAATGAAAAATATTTCATGTTTTCTTTTCTTTGCTCTGATATCGAAGCAATGCCAAAAATTTTAATGCCTCCAGAAATCGGCGGAAAGTGAGGAACGGAGTGTCTTAACACTAGTCTCCCCCTGCTTACCCTGCTACATGAAGAATATAGCGTGAGGCTGAAAAGAAATATTATTCAACCAATATAAGACCGATAGGAATTCACGATCGGTTGGTGAGCAAACGTTACTATGTCGAAACGTATTATTTATTTTAAGTTTATTATCTTTTAAAGTGTTACAGCTGTATAATTAAATTATATTGTTTTCGATTTTCTTAACAATTTTTTCGACCGAAACTCTGAAAAATATTGAGAAAATATTAATAGTTTTTTTAATAATTAAATCGCGTATATACAATGTAAATAGAAAAAAATATATAAATTTGAATTTTTTTAAATAACAAAATGTAAATTTAAAAAGAAACCAGAGCAAGGTTACTTACCTTTTAAATTACTTTATTAACTAGAAAATAGCCCAAAGTGCTGAACAGTTTTCTCGAATTAAAATTACTTAACTATACTTTCGATGTATTCACAGTTTTCAACAAAAAATGGTCAATTTTTATTTAAATTTATTTGTAAGAAGATTTGTTTACATCTATATATTTTTTGCAGTACAATAGATTATACTGTAAAAGTTCTTATTATATAGATTATTAAATATAAAAATATAGATTTTTCTTTCTTGAATGTGGAACTTACGAAATAAAATCGATATTTTACTACTTCATTATTAACAGTTTCATGTTTGTTAAGGTTAATTTATGTATAAAACGCAGCGTTAAGTTAACTCCAGAATTCGGCGGAAGGATTCGCTCAACCTACCCTGCTGTTTGCTGGATGCAGCGTGAAGCTGATTTTTTATTTTATTTTTAAATTATTATGAGGCCTTTTATGAGGCTTTAAATTATTAATTATGAGGCCAGTCATTGCGCAGCGGCACGAGGTGTGACTGTAAAACTGACTGTTTGTGGGTTCGATCCCCACTCGAGGTGATGAAATATTTACTTAAATTTATATTTCCATTTCTTCGCTCTGGTGTTAAGGTTAAGCGCAGCGTTGAGTTCTGCCACTCAACACATAATGCCTCCAAAATTCGGCAGAAAGTGGGGAACGTAGTGTCTTAACACTAGGTTCCTCTGCCTACCCTGCTGTGGGCGGGATACAGCGTGAAGCTGATTTATTTATTTTATTTTGAAATTATGCATTTAAAAAGTTTAGAAAAGCATATTAAAAAGATAAGCTTTATTGATTTATAATTTTATTTTGTTCTATCAGCAAGCCATTTTTACGAGTTACTATTATAACAAACTAATCTTACCTAAAAGTAACTTGTTAGTTACGTTACGCTTACAATAAAAAAATACATATTTTTAATAACAACGAGAATTACTTATGCTACGAACTCGCGAGGTAAAAGTAATAATTTCAAAGCAAATAACAAAAAAACCCTTTTCATATATAATAGGGGAATGGACGAAAGGGGCTTATTTTACGCACCAATCTCTCACAAATTGTTAAATGTATTTAAAACAGAGCAGGTACGTCTTTCTCCCTCGTGTGATATTACGATGTTAATATACACTAACTTTTGTATTTAAAGTTACTAACGATTGTGGGTTCTATGCCCGACTTGTAACAAGATAAAGCGCGACGTTGAGTTCCGCCGCTCAACGTGTAATATCTCGTTAATTGAGCGCTGCGTGGGGAACGAATTGCTTTACTAGTGTAAAGCAAAATGCAATGCAAGCGTGAAGTATTTTCTTTTAATTTGTGAAAAGATTCTGATTGTTTTAATTGTTTTGTCTTCTTATTTTTACAATAATGTATAGGAGGTAGAGTAGTATAATTAGTATTAGATCTTAATCTTATATTTCATGAATATTTTATTAATTTTGAAGACATTTTTTTTAAAATTCCAAATTCAAAATTGACATGGCCAAACACAAAAATTTTTTTTGTTTTATTGTAAATAAAATAAAACATTAAAACGATTTATTTTTCAAATGGTCGAATATATTAGCTGGGATAGCGTCTGAATGTAAAATTGACGATCGTTGTAAGTTCGTTCCCCATCTGAGGCAATAAATTATTATCATTTCCCGTTACTGGTCTTAGTCTCGATTTTGGGCAGAAAATGAAGAGTACAGTGTTTTGAGACTAGGTCCTGTCCTCCTACCCCATCCTTCACCTACCGCGAAGTTAAAAACACAATAAAGATATACCTGTATTAGAATATAATAACCTCCACTACATTCCGTCTTAGCAACAATAAACAGATTACAGAAAGAGACAGCTCACCTTGCCCTCTCCACCCATCACATGCCCTAGAACTTGTCACAAAATCAATATGGTACCTGGTTTTTCCTAGTAATTTTACCACCACCTGTCCAAAGGTTGCTTTGTAACTTGTTATATTGACGTATGTGTATACGTAAGTAGGTACTTGCCGTCGATAGAATCATTTTTTATTGGTATGATAATCGTCTTTTAATATCTTTAAAGTAATTGCAGAATTTACATCATTTTAAATTATTGTTGATGGGATCGTAGCACGCTTATCCCGCACATAAGGCGGATGCAGAGAAAATCTAGTGTTAAGACACTATGTTTCCAGTTTTCCGCCTAATTTTAAATCTTCGAAATACTGCGTGTTGAGTGACGAATCTGTACGCCGCGCTTTGACAGTCGAAACACGGGACTAACCAAAAAAAAAATCTCATAACCGAATTTAAATCCGATGCTGTATTTTATTTTCAATATATTTACGATGTTGCTTTGTCCTCATCAGTCACCTGTCTTTTTTCTTTATACCTATATAACCTAGGAACAACAAAATATTTGAAACAATATTCTATAGGTATTTCATATAGTAAATAGCGCGGCCTCGTATTCGCTACAAATAATTCTATATATATATATTTGTCGTCGTGATTTATTATGATTCCATGCATTGTATACATGAGTAATTGAAATTGAATATAGGAAAGAATTAAATTTAAATACACACTGGATCTTATTGAAGACGTCGTTTTCGCTATGTTGATGATCATCAAAAATTATCGAATATTGTTTTAGTTTCATGTTCCCGCATGTTGCAGGCTAGGTAGAGGGAATCTAGTGTTAAGAAACTCCGTTCCCCAATTTCCGCTGAATTTTCGAGATATTACGTGTTGTATGGCGGACCTCATATCTTAAGCTACAATAAATAGTGAATAGGAACATATTATGGGTTTTATGTTTATTGAGTTTGATACAAAAAATTCTATCTATATTATAATTTTGATATTGTTTGCCTCAAAAAAGTTGTAATTTCAGGTACCTATTGCAATATATTTGCACTCAATAATATATAATATATTCTCCAACTCTAACAACCCGGCATTGAGTTCACTCAACACGCAATCCCCCTACAATTCGGACGTAAGTGGGGAACGGAGTTTCTTAACACTAGGTTCCCTCTGCGTACCTGTGCGGGATACAACGTGAAGCTTATTTGATTTACAATAATTTAATTCGTATTCTTTCTTAAAATTTCTTAGTTATGAAAGTTAAATACAATAACAGTTAGCAACAGTTAAATACTAATACAAAATATTAAATACAGTCAATAATAAAGTAACGATACAATATTTTGAAGTGTTACAAATTATTGTATTTAATATTTTTATTTCTAACCAAATTTCCCATGAATATCACCTACCAAAATTTGCCTTGTAATTTCTAAGTTACAACCTCATATCTTTCCACCCATTTAATTAATGCATATCCTTAGAGAAACGTGGCGGTGTGCAGTGTGCGTCACTGCATCGATTTTACGCCCACGTCCAGCCGTCTAGGTAACCTAGGTCGTTGAATATAGTAAAGTAACTGTATTTTGTAAGTGAGTTATGTCTTGTTATTCGTGAGGAGCGAGAGGTAAGAAAATATGAGGTTGTAGCTCTTGGGTACGAATGTGTTTTTTTTTTGTTAAATGATATGTTGGAACAATGGGTTTCTTTAGTATTATGTTAAGTTATTAAGTTTCACGCTGTATCCCGCTTGTAGCAGGGTACGCAGAGGGCAGTTGGTGTTAAGACACTCCACTCCCCCACTTTCCGCCAAATTCTTTAAGCCTTGCGTGTTGAGCACCAGAGCGAAGAAATAAATATATTCTAAATATTTAATTGCGCCACGAATGGCCTGGTATATTTCCACGCCTCATAGAGAATACTAAATAATTTATAAATACGTAGATGTAAAGTTAGCACTGTTGAATCAAAAGTCATGATTTTACGTTTCTATACTAGATAATTTTAGAAGTAACCGTGAATCACAACAGGAAAGGAAAGAGCCTTAATAGGGAATTGTGTAATTATATATCTTTCCTGGTTTGTATTTTATGACGCGAATTAATATAAATATTTCTATTTCGTTATGCTTTTCACGTTAAAATACTTAATATTTCATATATATTTTTGACATGCGGATATTTTTTATTTAAGTGATGTTAGAAAGGTCGCGCTTATTAGAATAGCCAATATAATACATTTCGTTATTATATATAATAATATATTAGTTTGTTCGAAACTTCTAACATGATGTGCTTACTTCCAATTAGCGAGCAAATTGTTAAAAAACAAAATATAATTAATAAAAGGTAACAAATTTATTAGAAAGCAGAAATTAAAAATAAGAGTATAAACAAAATACAATAGAAAGTATATCTAGTGATTAGTTTAATTAAACGCTAAATAGGCTTATTTTTACGATAGTAAATCAAATTAAAATTAAAAATATGATATCGGATTGTATTTCAAATGGTAAAAGAAAGGGCTTCGCGTGTTACTGATCGGAGAGCACTTTCCTTTCACTGTTGTGACCATTCTATCGCTATGGTCCAGTGGTTTTTGATATAAAAACTTTAGAAGGGCTCGCATATATCTGTCGTGATATGGGTATCGGTCCGTAATGAGTTAAAGCCTAGAATACAATTTTAAAAATATTTTGTAGCTTCATGTCGTATCCCACATATAGCAGAGTAATCAGATAGAATCTAATGTTAAGATGATGATACTAATAAACTATTGGGCTTGTTTATTTTCTTTTTAGGTTTATGCAGTCGGGGTTTTTGTTTTTAGAAATATTTTTTATTTTTCACTTTTTTGTTAGAATTCATTATGGTAATCATAATCATGATATACTTTTTTGAAATCCTCGTAGTGAGCTCTTGAATTTAATACCCATAATGTGGTATTTGAAACGAAAAAATATTTTTTCCCTAAGTCCAATGGCGTCCCACAGCCGCCATGATTGTTTTTATTTAATGTCACCTTTTTAATAACACTTGGGCCGCTAATACAAATCTAACGATACCTTAATTATGTAAATCTGTTCAGCGGTTCTGGAGATTTGAGGTAATAAAGAATAATACATACATACAAGATACGCGCGAAAAACATAACCCTTCCTTAGCAGTCGGAAATAAAGACTATAATTTTTTATAGCATAATACGCTCTTTAAGAATAATAATTTGAAATTATATTTAGGAGAAGGCTTATATTAACGAACGAAAATAAAACCTTACCAAATTTCAAATGGGAAAATTTACAATTCCATTTGTTTTAAAATTATCAATTTTATCGATTCAAGAGAATCACTCAACAAATATAACCAAAGAAATAAATCGTCTCTACGCGTGTTGAATACAATATATTGAACAATAAATTTTTTTGCAAATCAAACGTGATTGCAATGAAAAAATTGTACAATCTAAATAAAAGATACAGATGTACCGTAAGCTATAAGGTACAGCTCGCCATGTTTAATGTATCCGTGCTGACCGCAAACCCATCAGATATGGAACATGGGTAGGATGTCCATCCCGTACGGGGAAACCTACTTTATGATAGGCCATGGAGTTTTCCTGAGTACTGGAATTATACCTTTATATTATTTTTATTTTGTCTTCCAATAACTTGGATGGTTTTTTAAATTTACTTTTTATTTAGCTTTTCACAAAAGTTGCCATCTTATCTTTTGATATTTATTTTCTGTAACCCGCTTACAACAGTGTAAAGAGAGGAAAACTAGTGTTAAAACAAAACTCTGCTCCCCGTTTTTCGCTTAACTTTCGCGACATACCACATTGACTCGCGAAACTTAACACCACTCTTTCTCTTCTTACTTAACCAAGTAAATATAAATAAATCATCATTCGAAATGGGAATCGAACCCACAACCGTCACGTTTACAGGCAGACACTGTGCAGCTGCGCCACGACGATCGCAATTATCACAATTACAAATAAGACTTAGACTAATATCCCACGGTAAAAGAAATACGTGACATGCAATCTTCTTAAATAAAATAAAAATATAAATAACAATGAGGCCAGTCATGGCGCAGGGGCACAAAGTGTAACTATAAAATCGACTGATTATGGGTGAGATCCCCACTCGAGGAAATGAAATATCTATTTACATTCATATTTTCATTTCTTCGCTCTGGTGTCGAGGCAAAGCGCGGCGTTGAGTTCCACCACTTAATACGCAAAGCCTCCAAAACTCAGCGGAAAGTGTTTTAACACTAGGTTCCCTCTGCCTACCCTGCTGTGTGCGGGACACAACGTGAAGGCGATTTATTTATTATTAATTTTATAAATAACGATGTTTTATCATTCATAATAATGGCATGCGAGTATAAGCTATTGCTCAAAAGGAAAGGTCTCTCTGGTGTGTATTGCGGACTTTACGACTGGACACTTTCTTGCTTTGAAATTACTTATACATGTTAAGTTATTCTCGTGTACAAAACACAATGATTATGAAATATTCAATATTGATAAATTATTCAATATAGGAGAAAATATAACTTTTTTATATTTTTTCAGCTTTACTCTGTATCCCGCATATAGTATAGTATAGTAGGGAAGGCAGAGGGAACCTAATGCTAGGACTGTTCTTCGCGTACCGTCCTATTTTCGAGCCATTGGATGTCGAGTGGTGCAACTCAACGACTTGCTTTGCCTTGTTACCAGAGCAAGGAAAATCTAAATATTTATATAAATATTGATTCCCACGAATTGGATCGAACCCATAACAGTCGCGTTTACAGTCAGGGCACTACGCCGCTTCGCCACAACGGTCACTAATTTAATTTTACAGTTTCTGTATTGAATCAGTTTTTGTTTAGCGGCTTTTAAGTGTGCAATTTGAAAAGGTGTTTGCATACTTTATTCACCAATGTCACGTAGATACTAGATTATACACACAATAGAGGTTGGTCAACGTTATTTGAGGTTGCTTTTATCATATTAAATTAACCAAAATTTATCAATATAGCAACGTTTTCAAAAGTTTTTTTATTTCAGCAATGAATAACCATAACATTAAAAAAAAACAATACATTTCATTTTTTTGTAAAAACGCAGTAAAATATTGTTATCCCACGCGTTCTATATGTTAGCTGTACATATTTCTAATGTAATGTTTTATAAACATTTATAGAAATAATATAGCTTCTATCCCTACTCTGAATAATGAATAGAGGATTAAGCCTCTGAAATTACAATGTCCCATACATTCAGGTTGAAAGTTTACAATAGAGTGTCTCGACACTAAATTATGTCTACTTATTCTGTTATATTAGAGAAATATGTTTTAAAGAGTTATACTACATTTAATTATGGAGAAAGGAGGCGCGGGTTCAAATTTCGCTGTGTTCAATTTTTTCAAAAAAAAAAAATTCTTTGTTACTTTTGCGTTAATAATTATGTTTTATTTTTTATATTAAATCGCAACAATACAAAATTTCAACTTAAAATGTTTTATATATCAACACAGGACAGTACCTAAAGAACTTAATATAATAATAACTATTTGCGGTTTTCCCACAATAGAAGGGATAAATGTTGCCATTACGCATATCCGAGTTAGTTTTAACGTACGAGTATATGTGAACTTTCAACTAAATGCCAGCCAGACTTTAGTGTGATGAAAAGTAGAAATTAAGCTTAAGTTAGTCATCAGTTAATAATCGTCAGTCAGTTTAATAATTCTAATTTGTCTCAGAATTATTCATTTTAAATTAATAACAATGTTTAATGAGTCTTGATATATAACTGTAAAATTTTAATAAAAAAGAAGTTCAAAACTATTAAATACTAGAAGGTGTACCTTCCAATTTAGCAACCATAGTGTTCTTATGACATCGAGTGTAAAGTGTGAGAATGCTCCATAAGCTATAAATGTGTGAAATATTATCATATTGTCACCGTATAACAAAGAAAAATATGTTTCTCTATATGAATATCTCACCTTATGCAGCGTAGGCGATAGCACGATGAGAAATCATTAGTGGAATGCGATATTCTGGTCACGTTACGGTCATCGCATAGTGATTATGAAAAATTAGCTTTTGCCCCTGGTACCTGAACCAAAGATGCCATACGCCACTTTGTTTCTTAAATAAAAAAAAAGAAACACAAAGAATAGAATGAACCCACGTCCTCCGTCCACCATCGTCACAATAAGGACAAATCGGACAATAATAAACGCAATAAATAACTAAAAGCTAACTATAAATCTACAGCTATAGTAGTGCAGCTCGATAATGTCAAACGAGTCGTATTCAACGGTGTGGAACCGCTTTCATATTCTCGCATGTCAAGACCTTGGTAATTCTACACTTTGGAGACCTAGCCAGGGCTGGGTGTGTGTTACATTTAATAGTAATAACTCATGAACTTTATAGCAGTTGTTGTGGTAGTCGTTATTAAAGGGTATTAAGGGTTGAATTTTTTATTGGGTTTTCATGAAATTATTTATTTATTTAAGTCTGTTCTGTTGACTTAGATTTAATTGTTTTTAATACGTTTGAAATTGTTGTATTGTTATTTTGGTTTAGTTACTATTAAAAATCTATTTATTTCTTCAACACTAATACTGTCTATTTCTATTTTGATATTATAACTTATTGTTTATAACTTATTTTATATTATAACTTATTGTAGTTGTATTACCTTCTTTCTTTCCTTAGGAACGAATATGAACGTGTTATCTCCTGAATTTAAAATCAGGCAATTACTTACTAGATGGGTACTTAAAAATTATAATGCAAACATGGCCCCGTATCTACGACACGCTGTCAACTAAAGTTTAACTATCCTCGGAGGATGTTCTTAATAAGTTCGTTGACGTTCATAATTGACGTGACATTTCGTATGCAGTTTGCGGACGGAGGTGCCGAATGTGGTAATACGTTTAAATTATAGGTAGTGAGTCTTGTAAAGAGTAGTGCTTCCGGTTTTTAACCGAGTTTGAGGCGATGTAGTGACTAGTAAGTAATTATAGTATCAGTCATATTTTTATGAATCAATAAAAAATTAAATAAATAAATCACTCTGTTTCACGCTATATCCCGCATACTGCAGGGTAGGCAGAGGGAACCTAGTTTTCCCGTTCCCCACTTTCTGCCGAATTCTGGAGGCTATGCGTGTTGAGTGGCAGAACTCAACGCCGCGCTTGTCCTCGACACCAGAATTAATGTTTTTTATAATATACTTACTTCTATAGGTACTTACTATTATTATGATTAATAATATAAAGCTGTAGTTTTAATGTTTAGTTGAACGTGCTAATTTCAGAAAGTGCTGGTTTGAATTCAAAAGTCACCATCGACTGCCAATTTGCTAGTCGTGGGTATTGGCGACTCCGATAGGCGAGTTATAAATTCCTATCAGCCGCAAACTGTCGTAAACCATGGCACACCCTAACGAGACGTTTTTAAAATATTAAATTCCGTTGCAGCCGTCTCTAAGGATTTCACTCCAATTTCTTGATTCATTTTTCTAATTTATTACTGAATGCAATAATTACATATATTTTATCTGTAACTTTCACATTGATAAAATTATAGTATGATTAGTAGGATTTTCGAGGATGATTTTTTTAAAATGAAATGCATAATTAGAAAAGATCATATGCTGACGTATTCGTCTGGGATATTTCCCAGCTTCGTGCAATGTTATTGTGTTATTTTTTTACTTCTATTAATAAGTAACTTATGCCATCAAAAACATCCTGTAAAAAAACCCAAGTCTCGCAGCTCAGTCTTTACACCGTAAAAAGTTGTGAGATCCATGTAATACCAAGTCGGTTAATCTATTTAGTCTCTACTTAAAGGACCTTCTGTCTTAAGTTATTACATAAGTTATTATCATGCCAATATTAAAAATATTTTACTTTTTAAACAAATAGATCGACTTTGACATTGTAATATTCATTGTGTTTTCATGCGAACAAATTCAATGTCATTTAAAGACCTATCTGGAGGGCAAGAATTTAGTTTTTCTAACGATACTTTAAATTTATATTTCAATTAAATAGATTAACCGTTTATTTATTTTCTATTACAGTAATAATGATGTATTAACTGCAAATGTAACCTTGTAATCCTATACATTTATATGGGATTACAAAGTTATTCATGCAGTTGGTGTATTTGGAAAACTGTACCGAAATTACAAAATATTTAAGTTTTCCCATGATTAAGACACTAAACTCTATTTGTATTCTAAATTTGAAGCTTCTATGTCTGCTAGAAGTGCCTTGGACTTTTGATGATCGGTGAGTCAATCAGTGAGTGACAAAATTTAGAAACTTTAACAAGTTGTCATTCTTAAATTACTGGTTCAAATTGACTGAAATTTTAAATATACCGTGTTTATATAATGCCTGATTAGTTACTGAAAATTCAGGTTTCTTGTTTGATCCACAACGAAATTATAGGGGGTCGAAAATGGCCTGAATTGCTTCGAGAAAAGGATGGTACGGCCGTGCCGCTTTTTTTTGCTCGACTTGGCGGGGGCAGTGCCGTGCCCCCAGATAATAATATAGGTTACAAAAATTAGTAAATAGTATAATCTTTTTTTTTTTGATTTGTTGAAATTAGTAACTTTTTCATATAAATGATGATGACGTTATCACGGAATTGTACAGCCTGGTCATAAACATGAACGTATGTTCTAACTCAGGTGCGAACTCAAAACGTATGAATGAATCACACACGACGTTATATTCGACACCACTCTGTGTCTATTTCCGGTACTTCCCTGCGCTTGTCTATTTGCTGCTGTGATATTTTGAAATGGATTTTATTTAGTCTTTAGATAAACTTGGAAATTTGTTCTAAAGTTTGAAAGATCGTTTTTTGTTTAGCAGTTTTATATATACATATATTTGTGGCTAAAATTCTTTCTGGCCAAGGACATTCATGCCTCAGAGGCACAAGCGTGGTACAATAAAAGCGACTGCTTGTGGGTTTGATCCACCACTCCCACCCAAGGAAATGAAATATTTATATATTTTAATTTCCTCGCTATGGTAACGGGGAAAAATGCGGCGTTGAGTTCCGCCATAGAGTGGCATGCAATGCTTTCAGAATTACCCTACCCTGCTGTATGTGGGATACAGAGTGAAGCTGAAAAAAATTTTTTAGTAGTTTTAAATTTTCTAAATACTAAAGAATGTAACGTAAAGTTTATTTATTTATTCTTAAAATTATTTACCATGTTATCTGTTTTTTCATTAAAAATTAAAAGTTTAACTTTAAACTATATGGAGGTAGTTAAAATTAAAATTTTAAATATTTTTTTATAAGAAACCGGAGCGAACAGTCTGATAAAAGCTACCTCGACATTACCATATTTGTTAAACCTGGCGCTTCCTATAGACACTTCTTTTGTTCTTCTTTATATAAGTAGTTCATTATTTTCTGATCATCAGGTAAGGTAATTATACTCAACAACCATGGCAGAAGTAAAAATGAATAATGTATAGTCCGCTATCGTCGCCAAACAACGAAATTTGATCACGCCATCTATTAACTCTTCTTCTTTGCCCTCCCCTTATCCCTTTACACGGGGTCTTTCCTTATCATATGGCGCCAAGTATTTCGTTGACAAATGTCATAAACCTAGCCTCTTCAAGTCCTTTTGGACACATGTCAATCAGGTATTGTGATCTCGTTATCTATTAACTAATTAAATAAAATGTTAGTCTTGGAAAGTGCGGCGTTGAGTTCCGCTACTTAACAGGCAATGCCTCAAATTCGGGCGCAAACTGGAAAAAAGGCAAAATAGCCTAATAATATTTTTTTTTTCTTTAATGTCTGCAATCTAAATCTTTGTTTGTTGTTTTTATCGAAAAGATATATTTTTTTAACGTATCAATATTGACTTTTACCCTTTTGTAGATTTGAATCTATTACCTCTTATATAATATTAAAAATAAAATATCTTTACATATATAGGAAAAGCTAAATTATACTTTGATATTGCAGATACCCAATCCTTTCCAATCCCGACTTGAATCTGCAAGAGAGGCTCAATCATTTTACACCCACATTCCTTTATCAAACGACGGCAGTATAATGGAAGTATAATGGCAGTATTCGGAATATCCAGTTCCAAAGCTAATGGAATGGAATCCTTCATAAAACTTGGCAAGGCTTGGCTTTCATGATTTGGATGTCTGAAGAGTGTTAATGGGCCTATCGCTTAATTTTATTGTTTAGCCTACGAGTATATATGTTGTTTTGTAGTATTAATTATTATATTTATAGTAGTTTCACTCTTATTCCTGGCTTGTAAGAAAGAATCTTATGTTGAGACATACAGTTACCCGAAGTCAGAGGAACGGCGGACGGCAACGGAACCCAACACCGTGTTTCGTCTTTACTACGGCACAACAGTCTCGTAATTATATGTACCTGAATTAACATAAAAATTTTGTGTGAAGTACCACTTAGTGAGACGGAAGTGGAAAATGTAGTGACTTATCAGTGAAACCAAATATATAAAGAATAAAATTATACATATTTCGACAAGAAAGAAATCTAATCAGAAAATATAACTTAGAACAATTTCTGATGACACGATTGTGATAGTTGAGACGTGTCAGTTCTCAAAGGAAAATAGAAATATAAATATAATCTTTTTTTTAAAGCCGTCATGGTGTAACGGTACAGCGAATAACTAAAGGCGTTATGGATTTAATTCCACTCAGGGGAATTAATTATTTTCATTTCTTTCGTTCTGTTAAGACAAAGCACGGCGTTGGGTTGCGCCACTTAATTAATACGTTATATCTCAGAAATATGAAGCGTGTGAAACGGAGTTTCTTAACAATAGGTTAAGGAACTCCGTTCCACACGCTATTTTACATAAACTTGCCTGCGATAATTTTTCTACATCCTTTTTATTATGAAGTAAATGAAATGTTTTTTTATACTTTATAATAGATGGAGATGAAATCAATAAATCTTATCGCAAAACTCGTTTGATGGGAACCAGAGCATTGCGGATTTAGAACATTTAGGATATTGTATATCATTAGCAAAGGCTACTATTTAGCCGTGTTGAATAATAATTTAATGCTCCGCAACTCGACAGTGTGAGTGACGGAACTCGACACTAAGTTTCCTCTCTCTATCCTGTACCCTGTTTACGTGCTACTCAAAATCTATATATATAAAAGGACTTGTGCTGACTGACTGAGGTAAGACGCACGCAGAGCCGTAACCGCTGATGGTAGAAACGTGAAATTTGGGCAGATGTTTATTTTCATATTCTGGACATCCACTAAGAAGGGAATTTGAAAAATTTTAACCCTAAAGGGATGAAATAGGGGTTGAAAGTTTGTATGGAAAAAAAATTTAATCTGCACCGACTTTTATAAAATTTTAAATTCACACTCTTAAAAATATTTCATTGAACACGTGTTTCATGGTTTTTAAGAATTCACCCCATAAGGGTTCAAATAAGGGGTTGAAAGTTTACATGGAAAAATCTTTAAATTGCCACTGATTTTAATAAAAAATTAAATTCAGACTGTTAAAAATATTTTATTGAACACGTGTTTCGTGGTTTTTTTTGGATTCCCTCCTAATAAGCGGGCGAAGCCGCGCGCGCCCTCTAGTTTACAATATAACCAGGGACGAGCTTATAAAATACTCCGTTCTGCAATTTTTTGTCCAGAGACAAAAACTTTTGTCCGAATCTAAGCACAAACCACTATCCTTGTGTTAGGTAGAACAAGAAAGCATTTTCTATTTTCTTCGCTACGTATATACTTTACACAGAACTTATTACAATCGGAGCCCGAGTTTGGGAATGAGTTATTTTCATTTCCTCGCTTTGGAAATAAGACCAAGTTCGACGTTAAGCACCACCGTACATTCTATGTCTCGAAATCGGATCCGCAGAGAATGGAATGTCTTGACACTAAGGTTTCTCTGCCTGCCCTTTTTATGCATGAAACTAAAATTAATAAGATTTAAATTGAATATGTAAATTCATTCTATTCTGAAACAAACCAAATATACTAAAATATCCTATGTTTATTATTCATAGAAAATATAGACAGATAACATATAAAATATGTACAAACATGTCTTCAAAATGCCAAGTATCTAGACTAGGCATTAATTAACATTATTATTAGATATCTATCTTTAGACGGAAATGCTAAAGTATTGAATTAACACGCCAGCTGCTAACGGTGTTCTACAATAAAACGCACTTTTTAAGGAAATTCTTTGTTTAATGTACCAATAGTGAAGTGTAAATGTAGTGGTGGTTAAAGATGAGTGGAGGAACTCAACGCCGCGACTCATAGAAGACTTTATGGCAATAAAAATATTTTTATTATATTTTTTTTTGGTTTTGTATGTAAGTATATACTATATAATTTGTATTAGACATTAAATGTAAGCAACTAATTATAATTGTTTCTACGTTAGTATCATATTGTAACTTCCGCTTTTAAGTTTTTTTTATTGCGAAAGCTAAAAGGTGTGGATTGAAATGCTCGTTGTGAAATGTCTAATAGTTTCTGGTATCAGACATTACAATTCACTTGCCTAGCTGTGCTGTGATACTAAAAAAAATCAAAAAAATATATATATCAGCTTCAGCTTCACGCTCTATCCCGCACACAGCATAGAGTATATATTAGATTGTTCTACCGCTGCACTGGATACCATACCTTTTAAGCCTGATAAATTATTTTAAGTACTGAAAATCTTCAAATGAGAATACACATTAAGCTCATAATAAAGAAGATAATACTAAACAGATGTATTCTGAAGTACACTCGACTACGGCGGAACTAAAAATATCACTAAATGTTTAAGTAAGACTTATTTCTTGTCAATAAGGTTCAATATTGCCTAAAATTTGAACCTTTTTTTTTAAATGGTAAAATAATCTACGCTTTGTTTTTAATAGGTGCGGAAAAGAAAACAAAAGTGCATTATAATAAAATATTCTGTTGATATATTTATAGGATGTCTAAGCTGTGTTTTTAAAATGGAAGCTAGAGTTTAATAGAAGTGTTTATTTGTTTTATCTGTATCCCTATACTACAATATTAAAATTATAAAGCTGATGAGTTTGTTTGTTTGAGCGCTCTAATCTCAGGAACTACTGGTTCGAATTTAAAAAAAAGGCTGACTATAAATAGAATTTGCCGTATCTAGCACGTCTTCTGGGGCTAACTATATTTTTTTGTATGAAGATTTATGAACTTTTTTTTGGAAAATTTTAATAAATAATTATAATGATTGGGAATATTGAACACGTTACTGATAGTGAATATGCCACTCGGGAATAATTATTTATTTTATATTTTTTATTGCCTCGTTCTGGTAACGAGACCAAGCGTTGAGTTCCGCCACTCAACACGGCAATACAAATATCTTAATGAGGAACGTAGTGTTTTTAGATTTCCAGGTTCTCTCTGCCTACCCCGCTATGCTCGGAATACAGATTAAAGCTAAAAAAAATTAACATATAGATAATTCAAGACGTAGTTCCTTGTGCCTAACCATATTACAGTGTGTTGTATGCTGTATTGAATGATGTGAATAAAGCTGTAGTTCGTATATAAAATATTATATGGAATTTAACTCTTTAACAAAAAATAATAAAATATAGATACAAATACTGTTGAGTTTGTGGCAATGCCTGGGACTTGCGACCACAGGAGTAGGCTTAATGCCCCTTTACTGATTCAAACATTCGCCTTCACTGCTCCAGCCCAATATAGCAAATTACCTCAAATTTATAATGTACCGTCTTTTATATATTTCCTTACAACATGGCTGCCTATCAAAGAACAGTGTTGCCATATCACGCTTGCTATGGGATATTACAGATTATTATTATCATCGGTAAATATAGCAAGTTAACAAGTGAAATTAACTTTAAGTCAACTTAACATCAAAGTGTTAACCATTCCCACGAATATGAACCGAACTCACAATCGTCGTCATAATATATACAGTCAATTACTTCTTAAAATGTCGACACATGCAAACATAGATAATATGTGGTAAATTTTCAAAACACTAGCAAATTATGATTATTTTCTATGGAATTTAGTTATGAGAAGCTTGTCTAACAAGCGTCGCTTTAACGGTACAGGTCGCGGGTTCAAAATTCTATGGGAAAATGTATTCTTTAAGTTCCTATCCATGTTTATACTAATCATCGAGTTCTCACAGTTCACTTTAGAAATTAATTAAGGAGACAACTAAATGGAGGCTGTCGTGACGTAGCGGTACGGTGGCTGCCTGTAAATGCGACGGTTGTCTGTTTGATTTCCACTCGAGGAAATTATTTTCTTTCATTTCGTCGCTCTGGCTAGCGCTGCGTTGATATCCGCCACTCGACACGCTTTGTCTTTAAGAAATATTTAGATATTATGGGCTGAAATATCTTAACACTGGTTTCCCTGCTTCGCTACTTGCAGGATACAGCGTGAAGCTATTTATAATTTTTACTACAAAAATTTAATTAAAGATACAAAACCAACAAAACGGCATCTTGTCAAGACGATTTATGACTGTCCACTTTGCGTCAACTTGAAATAATTTAAACGCGTCCACATTTACTTAACAATACTTTTGTCCGAGTGAAACTGGCCTTGAGTATAATAAAGAAGCTGGCTGGTAAACGACACGAGCACATTCTCAGTGTTCTCTCACTTGTACCATTACTTTAATGACTGGGCCTATTCTTTTTTTTTGTTTTATGTCTCCGTAAAGTATAGAACGTCGAGAATATAACATTCTATGGAACGTTTCTAGGTACTGGGTTGTATTACAGTAATGGGATTCGTCTTTTATGGTGTTTGTTTTTTTTTTTTTATTAACGGTAAGACAGCGCGGGTTTGAGTGCCGCCAATCAACACAAAACATCTCGAAAATTTGAGTTTGAAATAAGAAATGTTCTCTCTGCCTATCGTGCTATACACTTTTATTTGTTGGAATGCAGGTATTCAAAACTGGTCTCATGATAAGGAAACCACGGCCTGATAATAGTATCCCAGAGAAATTAGGGAAAACTTTCGACTTGTGCCTTTGTAATTTTTATCATTAAGTGTTTTAAAGAGTCGATCTGATCCTGAAGTTGAAAAATAGTAGAAGGAACTCCTTAACGCTTAATTTGTCTAGATTTTTTTGCTTTGTAATTTACTATTTTTTATTAAAAATTATGTATGAAAATTGCCGATTGCGTAATAAAAATCTAACATAACCTAATTTAGAGCTTTGTTTATTAGATATTATTTCCAATAAAATTCGAGCCCACTACCTACATCCAATGAGTTCAGTAGAACAATAATATAGTTACTATCCATACTCATTATTTTTGTGTTCTTTAAATGAAAACCCACATTATGCTATAAACATTATAAAGAAATTAGCTGTTATTGTTAAACTTTCTTTCAAACAACCTTTCTGATGCGGTGAAATGTAAACGTAAATGCTGTGGAATATACCCTAACCGTACTGCAGTGCGGTCTGGCGTAGAATAATATGCTTTAAACGTCGTATAAATTATAATCATGTTATAACGATAATTTAACTTTATTTGCTAGATTTTTTGCTAGAGAAAATAGTACTATACGAATTTTGAAAGAGAAAGGGATAGCGAGACATCGAGACATTGCGTTGTGATTGACAAAATTCAACGCCGCGCCTTGTCTTCTTACAAAAGCGAGATAAATGAAAACAAGTCATTTCCAAGAATTGGAATCGAATCTACAACTGTCGTGTTTATAGTTTGAAAAGCGTTGAAGCAATGATCGGGATTAAAGTTTATGTCTGAAATTTTTTCAGTCCACCGATCAACAGATGATGTTTTTAGAATGATAGAAACTTGGACAAGTCACGACTTAGCGCTTTCTGTTCTGCGTGAAGCGGAAAATCAAATATTTAATTTCTATACACCATTTTTTCTAATTAACATGCAGTGATTCCTATTTAAACATACGTATGTTTAAATAGGAATCATTCGTTGTAAACAATGGAAATAAGTAATAAATAAATTTATCACGATTGAAACACACGATAAAAGATAGACGTAAGCTATACATATTTAAAACACCTTACACTTTTATGACTTAATTGTGTAAACTAGTACATATACCCAGCTGTTATCTTTATAGTTAAATATGAAAATCAAATATTATATAGATGTTATCTCAGATCAACGTACTTTGGTATGGCGTGGAGGAGTATTCTACTTTCTAGGTCATCCTGCTTATGAACTCTCATAGCTCGATCAATAGTTTGGCTAGACGCGGTCTGAGATACTACGTCAGGAAATGGGTCATTTATTAAATTAATAGATTTAAACTAACCTAAAACTGTATTATATTGGAATGGGTGAAGATGAAAAAAAAAACCTAAGAACATTTATATCATTTTGTACTGTAAACTGTCACTTTATATATTACGTGTTTAATCAATTCCTTTCTTTGCTTTATCCAATACGACTGTATTTATTTATTTAATAATTGTAAAAGATTCTTCTGAACGATTCGATCGCGTAACGATTCGACCTACAGTCGTCTCGGCTTAGCCGCAAACAACATGCTAATAAAAATATTTTAAATTTATTTATGTAATTATAATTGAGCGCTTTAAATTTTATTTTTTATTTATGTGGATTTACTTATTATGAAAGCGGAGTAAATAATAATATTTAATAGAACATAATAAGTCGAAATGTGTAAAATAAAGTATCATAACACTAGATTTTATCCTGATTACAGAATTCTATAGGTATAGGCCTATCCTGCTAATATTCTAAATGTGAAAGTTTATGAAGATAGATGGATGTTTGTTCCGCTCTTACGCAAAAAACTACTGAACAGATTTAAATGAAACTTTACATTAATATAGATAAAATAAGGATGTCTAATGTACTTATAATGTAACAATAAGTATAAGCGTGCTAAATCCCCTAGATTATACTAATGCTAAAATCCACATAAAACAGTACAGGTTACAGTTCAACGCCCTCTGGTTATCCAAAACGCAAGGTGGAAAGCGCGTAAAGCGTCTTCCGGTAGCATTGTTCTTATATTTATAGCTTCCGGCGTCTTTGACGTCGGCCTTGTAGGATGACATTTATTGCCTTAAAATGTGAGATGTCCTTTTTGTCTTTGTAACTGTAACTTTAGTTTATTATATCTTTTTTGATGTAACATTCCATTTTGTTTCATGTTTGTGTTGTTTAATTAGGTTTTCTTTGAATTTCCTGTATTTTAAGCCAACTACGCAGTTTTAAAGTAAGTTATAGTTAATGTTTTTGGTTTTGTTGTGTTTAGCTTTACGCAACTTTTAAGACGTTTTAATAAAAAATATTCTGAATTTATGCCAGTCGTGGCACAAAGTGTAAATGTAAAACCGACTGGTTGTGGGTTCGATCTCCGCTCGAGGAGATGAAATATTTGCTTAAATTTATATTTTTATTTCTTCACTCTGGTGTCGAGGCAAAGCGCGGCGTTGAGATCTGCCACTCAACACGCAATGCCTCAACAAAGTGTGTTAAAACTAGGTTCCCTCTGCCTACCCTGCTGTGTGCGGGATACAGCGTGAAGCTGTTTTTTTTAATAAAATTTATGAACAAAAGATAGGTATTCAAATAATAAAAAAAAACTCTATCGATTGATTTGTTGATATATGTAAGTACTTAATTTTATATTTTATAAACAAAAGCCTATATTACAATCATAAATCTTAAATACTTAAATGGTGCTCTTGTTTAGAAAGTAAAATAAACTTTTGTTTTTCTTACAAACCGTCGATGCGTAAATCGTTAGATCCGCAAAAATCACTAAAACGAATGTTATGCAATTACTTCACTGTCTTTACAAAGTGAGATTTTTTACGCTACTGTTAATGAACTAAATTGTATAATCATTTGGATCTCTGTTTTGATGATATAACATCTGATCGTAAACCTTTTTTTTTAGGTTTACACTATATCCAGCACATAGCAGGGAAGTAATTTGGGAACCTAGTATTAAGACACTCGGTTCTCATTAAGACACTTCCGTTTCGTACTTTTCACCGAATTTTGGAGACATTACATATGGAGGCATGAGGTTGAGAGCACAAGAGCGATGAAAATAAAAACATTTAATATTTCATTTCCTCGAGTCGGAATCGAACCCACAACCTATCGCTTTTACAGTTGTGCGCTTGTGCCCCTGACCACGAATGACCTATAGGTAGTCGCTACACATTTATGATTGTTTCTTAAAGTCTTGGTTTCAAAACTTTTAAGAAACTTATATTTTCATTTCCAACAAAAGCTTCTTTAAATTGGTAATGAGTTACAAACCTTTTCATATAGTCTATATGCTAAAATAACAATGAATATTTAAATTTAATAACTATATGAGTCTTATGTTTAACAATATAAGGATCAAAGTCTTCTTTCTGTCATATTAAATTCTAGCTGTCTAGACTGAAAACAAATCTGTATATTTCATACAAAGAACATGTTAAATATTTATATACAGTGGATTGAAATAGTACTGGACATACTAAATACTATATTGATTTACTTGTGTTCTACAACTAATTTTATATTTGTTTTTTGTTTACGCTATTGACACTCAGAGACCTCAGTTAGCGTTTAACTGGTATTAAACAAGCGTAAATATTGATGTGTAGTATCGATCTAAAGTATTTTTTGATGTTTGTTAAAAGATCTATGCCTTATTTTTTAACAATTGTATTAAAATTTTACTTTTATTTTAATTTTATTCAATTTAGACTTTTGAAAGCACTTTTTAATCAAAGAATCAATATAAATTTACTGCCTGGCCGGAAAGCAGTTTTGTATCACTTATTCTTTATTAAAAAGTTTTTTTAGTTAACATTACTTATTTCGTAAATATTTAAAATTCTGTAGAGATAAGTGTTTCCTAAGATGAGACGTGCGATGATCTTCACGCAGCATCCGATCCACTATGCATAGTGTGAGTCTGTGACTCACATAAACAGCCAAGGGGTCACAAGTTCAAGGCCACGTGCGCGTGCACACTACAGTGAAATGTGGTTATTCATTTTTTCATATAACAACTTGGCGTGTCAAGACACTATTAAAGTTGGAATTATTTGGTTTTTTTTTGGATCTGAAGCTAATCGATTTACTTATGTAAGAACGAAGCTGTGTGTGTAATATTTTGATTTGATTTTACCATAGTTTTAGTATATTTAATTAAACATAGTGCAATGCAATGCATAGTGTATGTTTGTGCTTTTTTCTCTAATACGTAATTATTGTCACACACAGACATACACTACCATTTTTTTATATCCCGCATATTACCGGATAGGTAAAGAGAAGTTTGCCATAACCATATATCATATGGGGTATTGAACCCCTGACCTCGGGTTGCGTGCTACAGTGGTTACTATTGGTACTGTCTACATATTATGTATAATAAAAGTAGGTATAACATATTATGAAGTTATAATTTATTACGCTATTAAATATTGTAATTTGTCATTTTATTACATCTCGCATCTCGTGCATTTTAAATTGAAAGACGTTTTTATTACGAAAAAGTCATAGAGCAAAAAGCTTATTTTTCGGTTTATTTAAAAAGTACTATATTTGTACTTATTTTTGTACTAAATAGTTATAAGAATTAAAATCTGTCTATTTTCAAAGAAACTACCCTACCAAGATTTAACTGAACGCTATATCTCGCATATACATAGGCAGTGATGCTAAGTGTATACAAAAGACATTCCGACTTCCTTGTTTTTCGTCCAATTTTCTGGATATTTTTGTGTTTTAGTGGCGAAACTCAAAGCTACGTATTGTCTTATCAAAGTTAAGTCTTGGAAATATATTAATTTCTAAATGAGAATCGAACTCACAACTGGAACGATTTCATTCAGACGCTGTGCTGCTGTTGCCACAACGGCCTCTAATCAATTTATTTCATTATATATTAAATATTTCCTTATATATATATGAAAAACTATTTATATTTAATTCTATGATTAGTTTTTATTAACAATCGGTTTCCTTTTCCGCTTAAACTAGCTACGTTATACATCATTTAGTTGTAGTAACATACAAAATAAATAAAATACTGATTTAAATATTACCTAGCGTATTGTAATATAATTGATAAATACCCTGCTAAAAGAAAATCGATATCAATGACCGAAAATCAATTTTGCGATTCGGTTTAATGCCCTAGAAATGTCAAGGTTTCCTTTAAAGATGCCACGTAACACTCTGGGACGCTGCCAATCGATCGTCCGCACTCCACGTCGGGCGTCTGGAAGACTGGCGCCGCGCCGTTGCATTCAGCTCTATTACATTATGGTCAATATAACTTCTAGATTTTCTTATTTGGGACATCTATCTCTGTAAGTTTTACAGTTTTTAACCGACTTACAAATAGAAGGAGGTTTTATATTATATTGATAACTAAATATATTTTTTATAATTATCAGATGTAATAATTAAAACCTTGGCTATCATGCAGTGATATTCTTGGCTGCTGTTATTCTTGCCACAGTTTCTCACGCTTTATTGTTTTTGGCCGCAAACAGTTGATTTAATTTACTCGGTCCAACTTAGCTTAGCGGTAGCTTCCTTTTCTAGAAATGTGACCAAAAATCTTAACAATGCAAATTTCTACAATAGGTGACTGTCCCTGTATAGTGACAAGATCTTCGACTATGTATACATTTATCACTCCATCTCTAGGGTGTCAATCTTTTTCATTTTTACTCATTTTTATAATAAGCAGGACAAAAAAATATATTATAAAATTGTTATTATTTTAAATATATTAATATATGCTTTAGTAATATTTTTTCACTTAAGCTGCATAATTGTACTTAGTCAAAGGAAGCTGTAGTAAAGCGTAATTTAGAACATTATCAATTCAGAGTTTTTATATAACTATAAATGTGAAAGGATACGTTTACTTTGTGAATAATATATTCGTAACATAACATTTAGAGTAGTTAACGATAAAATTTAGTATACAATGTTATTTAATGCAGACAAAATGAATTATGTAATACTCATAACTATTTATATTTTTTTTCTAAAGAGATTGTGTTTCGTAACAAAGAATAATAAGATATATGTATATCAATTATACTTATAACATACTCAATTGTATTTATGAAAGGAAAATGTGAAATATTTTTTATAATTGTACGCTATATTCCGTATATAGTAGGATACCGGGAAGACAATGACTCATTTAAAAATTCGAACCCACAACCATCGCATTTACAGACACTGCACTGTGCCGCATAAATTGGCCACTTAATTTTCATTCCACTTATATGTTAGCTATACGTAATTCCACCACGATGTGAATTTGACAGGGTTTTCACGATTTTCCCAGCGAGTAGGTAACGTTGTCATGTAATTACATAGTTGATAAGTTAGAAAGTGAAGCTGTTCGTGATCGGAGAACATTACTCCCCCGATATCAAGATGCAATGATGATTTTTAAGAGTTTAAAATTCCTCATCTTATTCTTATATTAGATTTTCTTAAATGTATGATTTATTAAAAATTTACTTAATTTTGTATTTTTCTTCTGTTACCATTACATAAGATCATTTTCAAATTTCAGTCATAAAACTTGTTTGAAACCTACAATAATCAAAGGCCCCATACATTTACTTCAATGAATGACACATGTAAAACTACATGCAAATTCAATACTCAATTCAAAAGTGACAATTTAAATATTTTTTTGTATTTATTAATAAATCAATACAAAAAACAGACAAACAATCAGCCTTTTGGATCGATCGATATTTACTGTTACTAGTTTTTTTCATTAGCTAAAGGTCACCGTCGCCGCACAGCAGATACAATGACACCGCAACGCGACGTTTATTCTAATTAGACTTACGAAATGTCGATAAAAAATCGATTCTAATATAATTTTGTTAAAACATTTTGCTTTATATATATCTAGTTGCTTCGTGTAAAATATTACACGTCATATGTTTGAGCATATTTTAACAATAAAAAAAATTTATATGAAAAACAAATTGAGTTCGTCTTGGCCCAGTGGTACAGCGTGTGACCGTAACTGTGACGCTGCTCGTAAAAAAAAATCATTTACTTACTCTGGTTACCAGACAAATCGCGGCGTTGAGTTCCGCCACTTAACATGCGAGTAATTTAACACTTAAGTTCTCTGTGCTCACCCTGTCACGTGCGGGATACAGTGTGAACATTTAAAAAAAAAACAAAAAATATACACACAGAACCATTATTAGATGGATTATTAGTTAATACATTTTTTCCTGACTATTTACAAACAAAGGAAAGTCAGTGGTCATTAACATTAGCTTTCTATGATTCGTGATGCAATTCATTCTGACACTCGCACTCGATCGAGCGTGGTTAGGTTTTTTTATATCGACTATTAATAATTATATTGACATTGAACTTGTTTTTTCTAACTGTATATGATATTATCTGTAACGGTTAACAAGGATAGTCTGTGCAATTTTTTTTTTCTGTTACGTGGTTATCAAATTATTTAAATCATTTAATTGTATGTTTTATTTATTAATTTAATCTTTTTTTTAATATCTTCTTTTGTCTTCCTTTTGCATAGGCTCATAAATAGCTGAGATCGTGTAATGGAGGTCATTGTAAGAGCTTTTGAAAAAGTTCTACCTTTGAAAATGGTGTAGCTTATAAAAAAAAATAGGCCGACCTAAAATGTTGGAAACTCGTGAATAAACGTGCAAACTATGTTTTTGATTTACTTTTCGCTAAATGTTTCATTAGATTTTTAGTTTTTATTAGTTTTCATTAAGTAGTTGTAATTTATTGTTTGTAATAATAATTATTGTGATATTTTTTTCTTTTCTTTTATGTTTAGATAAGTCATAAGACAAGGACTTATCTGAACATAAAATTAAACAAAAAATAAAAATGACATAGATAGTAAATGAATTATTAAACTGTCGAGTATTCCCACGCGGGATATTAATTAGCCCAGTCCTATTTCATTACCGAACCCCAAATGAATTGTCAAAATGACATTTTAGTTTTAATTGCTGTTAATGTGAGTAGAGTGTTCATAATGACAAGGCCGCTCTAAAATTTAATTCCGGTTTGATCTAGACGGGATAATAAATACTTAAATCTAGATTAAAAAAATTGATTGTGAATAATTTTCAACAACAAATCTATTACTGATATAATTTATAGTACTACTATAATTTGAGAAGGAATGTCTTATTTTGATATACTTTAGAAGTATGTTATTATTACAATATAGTCGAAATAAACCTAAACCGAAATAAACCGCAATGAAGCCTTATAATGTACAGCCTAAACTGTACTTAATAGAATTTGATACAGATTACATTTAGATTATAATATACATATATGTGTTAGATATCGTATAGTACATACGGGCAGAGAGGGCCGAAATCAATGAAAGGGTGGAAAAAATTGTTTCTGTTTAAACTGAGGAAAGTTGACTTTTTATTAAAATTTCTTAATTATCAAATACTTCGAATTTAAATAAAAGAATAATACATTATTTTATTTTCACTAGTACGATCTCAGAGAAACAGAAATTTTAATTAAGATATATTTTTTCTTATAAATTTGCGTTTATTAATTATATAATTTATTCCAAGCTACAAACTTTTCAAGACAAAGTGATATCAGGTATTTTCGTGGTGTAGTACTTAATAATTTTATTTAAAATCTTGGTAAAACCCAAAAACATTTTGACGCTCTATTTTTTTTAATTTTGTACCTACTAACGGCCATAAAATATACAATAATTTTGACATAAATGTTCTTAATGACTATCATAAACAAAAAGAATTCTACATATTAACCGTTCAAAGACCTGAACCGGTTGTAAAATTAGTTCTTTTATTATGAAATATAATGGTGTTATAATTTCTTAGAAAATATAAAGGATTTACATATGTGATGACATCATTAATAAAAATAATTTAAGATATTTTTGTGATTATGAATATTTTTTTGCAACTTTCCTGAATATAAATAATTGATCTTTATTTCTAGATTCTTAACATATCCTCCCGCCTTTTGACGATTCAATTAATTAAATAAATAAATTCCAATTACTATACTAAATCTAATCTAACTGTAGACACAATTGCATGCTGTATCCTACATGTAGCAGGGTAAGCAGTGAGAATGTAGTGTTAAGACACTCTGTTCCCTACACTCTCTGTACCTCCGAATTCTTGTGGTATCGATTGGCGGATATCAAAACGCGCTTTGATTTGCCATCAAACGAATAAATAATTATTATTAAACAACAGATTTCTGTGAGTGAGAATCGAACCTAAAATCGTCGTGCTTACATTCACAGTCTTGTGTCTCTCCGCCAAGACAACTTTAACTTAATTCTTACTTATAAATATGAAACTCCTCTAATATTCACATACAAATATAAAACAGTATCCAATCACAACATAATTAAACTAAGCAGTAAGCACCTTATATTACATAAAATGCCTAGAAAGCATTATTATCAACTATAATATGATAAACTAGTATAATATAGTAGTTTATATCGTAAAGGTAATAGAGACCATCCAGTTCCGCCATTGGATCAAAAGAACTACGAAAGTGCCCGTAACTACAGTAGCACTGTGCAAAATTACCATCGTAGAAGAGTTGGTCAGTGCCTGACTTTACATCTGATGGCTGACTCCATTCCCAGTCAGGGTAACGATTATATGTAAAATTATCCTATCAAAAATATAAATGTGAAATGAGAGCCAAGTTAAATGTTTAGTCGGTGGAGTCAATGACGAAGAACGCATTATTCAAAATTGAACTTTTATTTCACATTTTAGCTGTTTTTATTTTGTATGACAAAAAATCGTTCTCAAAATACGTAGGTTGCATTTAAAAAAAATGTTACGTTTCTATTCGTTTTTATAATAAAAAAAAATGTTAGGTAATGCGTAACGGCATTGGAGTGTAGGGTAAATTATAAACAACTGCTAGAAACGAGGCCTCATTAGCAATTGTAATTCAATTTATCACTGAAATGTTATAATAACATCGCAACCTTGCGGGAATAGCGCGGGCAGGAGTTAGTACATTTCTTATTTATTATAATATTTTTATATGTTTATTTTATTTATTTAATAACTATATTTTTTTTAGCTTATCCTTATTTGTGATGGGGGAAACGATATCTCCATCACAAATAACGGAACAGGCAGAACTAAAGGATAAGATACTTACCACAATATTCTCGGCTTAAAAACATATCAGTATTTAATCTCAATATTTTTTAAAAATATTCACTTCGTTTTTACTGTTTTCAATTAAGAACGATGTACTGATATCGACGATATGTGGATCTAAAAATTATTTTAGTGTGTAAAAAAACGTTAAAGTTATAAATAAAGATAGTGGGTTCGATTCCCACTCGCTCTGGTAACTTGGCAAAGCGCTTTGTTGACATAACATGCAATGCTTCCAGAATACGGCGGAAATTGGAGAAAAGAAGTGTCTGAATGGGAACGGAGTGTCTTGCCACTAGGTTCCCAGAATCCCTTTGCCTAACCTGCTATGTACGGGATACAGCGTGCCAAAAAAATCTAGTTATATGAACTATGAACGTAGGAAGCAAGCATACAAACAAAAAGTAAATACCTACTTAAGAAGCATATAATTTTACCAATTTCCCGTTCATTCATATACAAAATTCTTAATAATTTTTTACGCTTTCGACGAGCGACCCTAGTTACCTACCAAACCAAGTTTACAACAATACAATACTCCGTAGAGGTTTCAAGTTTGTAGAACAGAGAAACCGTGGAAATTTGCGGTGTAAAAGGAAATTCTGCATGCTCAGAATGCTATTGTACTCATACATTAACTGTATTAGTCAGTCAGTACGAACTGGTCCAACCTATATTTTATAATTACTTAAAATTATGGGGGAAAAATTGCTTCACGCAAAAATTTTATCCACATATGGAGATATAATTTATTTCTCCGAGTGGGAATCAAACCCAACTTACCAACCGTGGTGCTTAGCGAGTAAAACTGAGAAAAGAGGTTGTCATGCTACCTACAACGAGATAAAAGTAACAATTTATAACGATTATAGACCAAAATATGATCGTTGTGTTATAAAATTAATTTAAGTTTCTTAAATTTTATTACTTAAGTTATGCCATGAAATGGAAAGCTTTAAAATAAGTGATACATCTCTATATTCTCTCGGTCTTCTTAAAGAACGAGAAGATACAAAACACTAACACTATATTTACTATACCTACGTTGTGTGTATTCCATCGGGTAACAACTAGAAGTGATGTCAACGGGCGCGGCTACACCTGTAATTAAAGGCGAGGCGATTTGCATCAACGAATTGCGTATTGACTAATGACAATACATAAGATTTACATATAATTACAATATTTCATATTTTTGTACTCACTATAGTAAGAAAATATATTTATAAAAGTGTTTTTAAAATTTTCAATTGTAATTTTTTATTAGTAAAAATACTTAGATGTTCAGAAACCGACGTGCCCCCCTATTCCTATGTCTAATATTTCCCATATAACCAACAATATTATATGAATGTCTTATGGAAGAGACTAGAGCTTTTTTTAAAATATTTTCTACCTCAAATAAATACAAAGTAATCGAACGTGTCATACAACTTATATAAAATATGATTAAAAATAAACAATTTATCCATCACCTACCAAACTGGGAACAAAGCGTGTATATAAACGTAGCCAGCTGCGACAACTAGTCTAAACAAGAATATCAGGTTACGAAGGACAAGGGCTTGCACCGTGAAGGTAAAATTGTATTTATAAATTATTGTTATAACATTTTGTATATATGTTTATTTTTTATCTGTATTGCCGCCCTTTTGTAGATTAAATAAAAAGAATACCGTCAAAAAAGACACTCCGTTTACTACTTTCAGAAATATTTATAGGAAAATAGTAAAAATATTTTTTTTTTTTTACTTTCACGCTGTATCCCGCATATAACACAAATCGCCTAATTTTGCGAATTATTACGTGTTTGTTGTGAATTTAATGCCACGCTATGTACCAGAGCATAGAGAAGTATGTGAAAATCCATTGCCAAGAGTAGGGAAGGCTACCCCAAGGCTACGTTGGCCTTGAAGATCAATACAGTACGTTTCAATAAGTGAATTAATATAATTATATTTAATAGGCAGAAACGTAGGTGTTTTTATTTTATTAATAAGAATTTTGTAATTTAAAAGGCATTCTTGTCCTTAAAGGTGTTTTATAGTATTTATTGCGACGGTTTTATGTTTTGTAATTAACCGGAACACCATTCAAGTTAATTTAATGGAATTTAATTATGTTAAAGTTAATAACTTGAAATATTGTTTATACTTATAAAAGGCAAAAGATATATATCACTTTTGATGTATCTTATGGTTATATTTATATACTCAACAATATAATAAACCTGAAGCGTGCGTGTTTGTTCGAATGCTCTAATCTCTATAACTACAGATTGGAAGAAGCAATAAAATGGCTTGTTTATACAGATAACAATATCATAATCTTATGTACCTATATGAAGGCCCTAATTTATATCACAACAGTCGGTAAAACGTAAAGTAATAGTATATGGCAAAAGTCTTAAAAGACGAATTACCATCATTATTTTATAAGCATATTTTTTTATTTACAGGATTTTATGAATTTGAAGTCACGATCATCGTGTGCATCTATGGCACCGTCTCCTTATTTATTTTGAATATATCAGCATGTAATTTTTATATTCACATGATTAAATAAATAAATAAAAATTGCTAGTGAAAACCAACTTCAATGATTTTCAAATGTCCTTAACCTCATAAACTTGAAGTTTTCTTTGTCACGACAAAACTTATTTATTTAAATAGAAATTCTATTATTTATTAGTCTAGAGGCAGACTTGAAAAAGATCTAGATTTTGAATAGTAAATATCTAAGTATGTATACATATATATGTACAATTACATTGTACACTGGAGGTCATGTATTCGACCTTGAGTTTTAATGATATTTGTATGTAAATTATAATTGTAAGAACTAACTAAATGGGTCTAACTGTAAGAGCGACGGTTGCTTGTTCGAAAATTTTTAATTAATGAACTATGCATATAAATAATCCTGGTGGAAAGTGGAGAACGGAGTGCCTTGACATTGGGTTCTGCTGTGCATAGCGTCGTGCTATTCGAGGTAAAGCCTGAAAAAAATAATAGACCGTTTAAAAATATGTATTTATTTATTGTTTATACAAATGCTAAAATCGTAATATCTTTCTTTTCCATTGATGAGTCGTTGGCACTGTAAAGTAAGAGTGGTAATTCTATGCCACAATATAAACTACTTTATACTCGTATACAGTAGTTTTAATGTCGTGCCGCCTCTCTGACTCCACTTTCGTTTTCTTTAAGCTGACCGTCCATAGACGTATGTATATAAATGAATGCAGAGAAATAAACCAAGCGTAAAGTGCAACGGTTGTCTATTTATAACAAAATTTTGGAATTTGATTTTTTTCTATTAATGATCCCGAATTTATTTAATTTTTCATAACTCGTTCTACAAAATGCGTCGTTGGGTTCCGTCACTTAACACGCAATGCTACGACATTGGGAGGAACGTGTAAAACAGAACAATTTAACACTTAGTTCTCTCTTCAGTATGCTATATAGAAATATATGCGTAAAGCTAATATAACTGCATTTTACTTTCTATATTATAATTAATAAAGAGTGTATTTTTTATATAAACTAGTTGTTAATACTTCGTTTTGTTTTGAATACAACCGTCACCGTATGTAACCTGATTTATTTATATATATTTTGTATTTTTGTTGTATAATTTTGCTTTACAAATTAAATTATATAAATAACTTTTTCGTTTGTAATCAATTCAGGATTGAGTTTCACTTTACGAGCGTGATGAGAAGATCGTGTAAATTTCATAGAAATTAGTCATTCCAATGTTTCGATATTAGTGTAATAAAAAATCGCATTAAATGTTATTGTAGTTGTGGACGGTTAACTTTTAAATAGGTACTTTTACTCTTATATATGCGAGAGTAGTCGTATATTCTTTATTACCTACGAACTTATTACCCATGACGAGATAGCCTTAAGGAAAATTATTTTAGACACTGCTTTTGTATATCTCTTTATTAAGTAAATATTTTGTGTGTCACACTAAAAGTGCTATAATAATTTGAGCTTAAAAAACTAAAAAATAATATCGATTTTGAATCTATGCTACTTCCGTTGGGTGAAAAATCGATGTACCGAACGCTTGCATTTTTTTATACAGAAAAGTAATATATCAATCACTATTTATATAATTTATAAGTATAGCTTTAAAATCATCCTAAAACTATTCACAGTTGGACAAATGTGAGGAGGAGGTCAAGTAAATTTATAAAATATAAACGTAAATTCTGTGAGAATTTGGAGGTCAAGACCAAGTTCGCTCGCTTTTATAAAATATACGACCTAAATTAAAAGAACTGAGAAACAAAACACAAAGTTTTGTCTTAAGTAATTATATTCCATGTGGCGTTTTTTTAGAAAGAGTACCTACATTCCTAAATATTATTATATTAATTTATGATAGTTAAAAATAACTTTTACTATTGTAATAAAGTATGGAAATTTGTAAGTGTACGAATAATAACTACTTCTATCAAATCTTTTTTGAGAATAATTAAATAATATACCTAAATAAAATTAAATAAAATTGTTTCACTGAAAATGATTTTTCATTAAAAATTATATTGGCTGAACATTTTGATATCTCAGTTCAATTTATTTATAAAATGAATCAGGATACAAAAGTTTTAAGTTATTTTACATATTTTTAAATCGATTAATAATACTTTTATTACACGAACTAAATTTTTCACTTAGGAACGGTGTCATGTAAAGTGTATCGCAGGTGCCGACTCACTTGCGTTGTTTTAAGTCAGCCATGCGTGTATAATGTGAGAACTAAGGCTGGATGTATAACATAACTTTGCATATACATATTTCTACTAATATTTATTTATGATAATTGCGATGAAATATATGCTGCGAAATACTATTGTATACTATAATTTTCATATATACAAAGCACAGACGAAACTATTGAACTCTATTAAGACACTATGAGGCCGGTCGTGGCGCAGCGGCACGAGGTGTGACTGCAAAACCGACTGGTTGTGGGTTCGATCCCCACTCGAGGAGATGAAATATTTACTTAAATTTATATTTCCATTTCTTCGCTCTGGTGCCGAGGTTAAGCGCGGCGTTGAGTTCTGCCACTCAACACGCAATGCCTCCAGAATTCGGCAGAAAGTGGGGAACGGAGTGTCTTAACACTAGGTTCCCTCTGCCTACCCTGCT
>JAATLQ010020311.1:0-20964 GCA_013421005.1 Heliconius erato x Heliconius himera | reverse complement strand
AAGACACTTCCGTTTCTCACTTTCTGCCGAATTCTAGAGGCGTTGCGTATTGAGTAGCGGAACTCAACGCCGCGCTTTGCTCGTTACTTAAGCGAGGAAATGAAAATATTAAATATTTCATATCCTTCAGTTGGAATAGAACCCACGACTGCGACCACTACTCTTTTATACCTATACTAGATGATAACAATTTATTAATGAAACAAAAAACAATTGAGTAAAAATGGTATATTATATACTTACTACTAGTTAATATAATACATTACTTTGATCCCTAATTTTCTCATTGTGTCTCCAGCTTTGTCTTTCCATGGAGAGTCAATGCTCCTGCTGGTGCTACAAAGGCATTGGTTAAGATAAAAGAGTTTTGCATATTGCGACATGGTATAGCTGATTCAGTTCCTTAGTCATTTTATGGTACATACGTTTGCATTGTGTTAGTGTTATCAAGGGAGTTCATATCCCGTTGGAATTAAATTTCAAATTATTTTTTACATATTATGCCTTTTACTTAAAATATAGTAATCATGAAGCTAAATAAAAAAAAGAACATTATAAGAAAACTATTTATTACACTGATAGCTGTGTTTTCATATCGATAATGATATGTAAATAATCTATTTCAGGAAATGTATGATTATGCGGAGGTTACTCATATTATTTGTTATCTCTCCTTATAATACAATAAAGACCTTCTCTTATCTATGAAAACTTCACGTTTTTATACCAGTTTATTAAAATACATATTTTGTGCATTAAAACCAACATTAATCTAGTAGTATTATTGTAAATTTCTTTTATTTCGTGATTTTTCGCAGGTATATATTATGAGTACCGATCATAATTTAAAAAAATCCGACGTTTCGTTTTCCATTAATCTAACTTTATAAACAGTTTTTAGTACAGCCACTCAATACGCATCGTCTCCATAGTGGGGAACGGAGTATGTATCTTAAATTCTTAACTCTAGGTTCCCTCTGCCTACCTCGCTATAAGCTTAAAATTAACTTTAGTATATATTATTACAATTACTATGCCCGTCGCGTTGCTCTGCCCCAACGGTTAGTGCTCTCGGCACGTGGACCGCATTCCTCTCGTGTCTAACTGTACGGGATAGAGTTCCTTAGAAAAAGCTCCCCTTATGTGAGAATTGTAGCTAATTGGAAACACTTTGAGGTAATCGTCTTTCTTATTATGTAGAAACATTATGTTGTATATGTAAAATATTTGTTTTAAATACTTCATTATATTCTTTACTTTTGTAAAATTATTCAGAAATTTATAATAGGTGAAAATAATATAATAGAAATCACTCTATTCTCTCGTTCCTCGAATATTAAAATATGAACAGAGATTCGGGACTATATGGGAGTCTTATTTATTATTGGTCATAGTTTATTATTGGTTATTTATTATTTATTATATATAAAAGTATCTGAAATATTTCTCCTCTTATTTCTTCTTATTTTTATTATGTTAGCTATATTAACATTTATATAAAGTTTGTAAATGATAAACGTTATGCACTTCATTCGTCGATCGCATTACCGCAATCGTTTCTCAGATGCATTAATCTATCTGTCAAAACGATATCATACTTAAAATTCTTTTCGTTCTAAGCCTTTTAACTTGACAACTCTTAATATTAATATTCTACAATGTTTACGATTATGTTTTATGTTTATATGAGATTTCTCTATAAACATAAAACATATATTTTTCTAGTTATTTAACCTTTTTATATATTTTTTTAGTTATTTAACTAAAAAATATATAAAAAGATTCTAGAAAAGATTGATGATGAAAAGAATTTTAGTGATGCTCTAAACTATAGAGGTTAGATATTATTTTCTCTTATTTTCACTTATTTCGATACATCATGTATTGAGTAATTAAAAATTTAACAGTACTTTGTCTTATAAAACTGAGGCAATTAATATCTATTGTATATTATAAATTACTGTATGAGACAGTAATAGAACTCAATTAAATAATTTCATCAGGTTTCTTAGTTAGTTCGTAAATATTTAACCTTTTAAACTTTTACTTTTATTATATTAATATAATAATTCTATATAGCCATGTCGCATCCATGAAACAGCCACTAATTTATTTTTATCTTTTCAGGTAATTTACGGTCGAAATATGCAAGAACACGCTTTTAGCTACACGTAGGTAATACTAAGAGCCGGTACCTTGTTCAAGTTAGTATGTAAATGCTGAGAAAATATTTATATCTATTATATATGCTGAGAAAATATTTTTTACAATTTAAAATGTTATTTCACACTTAGGAAAGAAAAATATTTTTAAGAAAATCTTAAAAGTTAAAACGGGAACCCGCACTTTTTGGAAACTGTCTTAGCGCTCTGACAAACTAAGCCACACGTTCTCATCGTGCTGCGTCCTTATTGCATGTTGAGTAGCGAAATACAACGCCGCGCTTCGCCTCATTTTCAGAGCAACGAAAATTACAATACTAAATATTTGATACCTCCGAGTGGGGAACCGAATTGTCGTGTTTTTAGTCGAATGCTTGTGCCCCTGCGTCACGACGGCCCCTGAATGAATGATTATTTTCAAGCCGTGAACTTTGTTTGGTTGATAGTGCTAATTTCAAAAACTATTTACACGAGTTCAAAACATATTTTTGCGTTTCATAGCAGAGTGGGAATCGAATGGAATCGAATTCACAACCATCGCGTTTAGGGTCACACGCTGTGCCACTAAGCCACGACGGCCTTACGGCTTACATAATAAAATACGACGTAATTCATTTAATTCGTGTAAAGTCTTTAAGGTATAAGTGAATAATTAAGTAATGTACTTCCATTACATACCGTTTAAGTTAAACAATTTATAACAAGAAAGTAACGAAAGCTTCTACAAAAAAACGAGATTGTCTTCAATGTAATTGATATGGTTTCTTGGAACATTTAGTTCATACTGTCTATATAATTTGGTATTCTGTACAATACCTCGGCAATGTATAGAATACCTAAAACGTGTAGGTAATGTATGAAATATTGTTTATTTTAAACTTTGCCTAGGTATTTTCTATACAATACCGAATGCGCAGCGGGTAACGTATGTGTAAGACGAGAGCAAGAAAGAGGGGATCGCGTGATAGAATATTTGAATATAGACCAAGATGTATTCATTTTACACATCGCCGGTGGAACAGCGGGTACTCTACATAATCCCTAGGATTTTTATTCAATATCTAGGTAAAGTACCTATATAATTATGTTATAAACAATTATAATCATAATATTTCATGAATTTTTATTTTATACGTTACCTGGACGCCCCAGGTATTCTATAGATGGTAACATATATATAAGTTAATAAGCTCGGTAGTCGCTAGCGATTGTGTAATATTATTCCGAAGTTTTATACAAAGTATATTAGAGACTGAACTGTAAATGTAGTAGAGTCATGCCTAAAAATGACAAATCCCGAAACTCAATTCCGAAACCGAACAGAAATATTTCATAATTTCATCTTTTCTTATCTTTAAGACAAAACTACTCATTTTTTATATAATATTTGACATCTGTGGAAAAAAAACTACTAGTTTGTATCTTATAATATTTTTCTATTTTTATAATATTTTTCTTTCAATTCAAACCAGTAATTGCTGAAGTTAACGAGTTTAACTGATGAAGCTTCAGATTTTGTAATATATTATTACGATACTAATATAGATAAATTTACCTGTATTATCTATATTATTATCTGTATTTACCCTTTTATAAAAAATAAAAGAGGCCGGTCGTGGCGCAGAGGCACAAAGCGTGACTGGTTGTGGGTTCGATCCCCACTCGAAAAGAATTAAATATTTATTTAAATTTATATTTGAATTTCTTCGCTCTGGTGTCGAGTGAAAGCGCGACGTTGTGTTCCGCCACTCAGCACGCAATGCCTCCAGATTTTGTTGGAAAGTGGGGAACCCTCCTGTGTTCGGGATACAGCGTGAAGCTGAAAAAAAAGAAACAATTACACGATTATATTCTCTAATTATTACAAAAAAGAAATTGCTTCTTTCTTTTTACGGAGTAATGTTGATTATTATTACGAAATAAGAGATAAGTATCGAATTACTTTACGCGATAAAAACATAAATGGTCCCATGACATACCCATCGAGTACACCGATGCTGTAATTATACAGGGATATAACAAACAAGATTATGGTTGTAATTTTCACACTATTTCCCTCAATGACTGGGTAGGCATAGGGAACCTAGGAACCTAATGTTAAAACACTTCCATTTTACACTTTCCGTTCACTGATTTCGGGGGACAATGCGTGTTAAGTGGCGAAGCTCAACGTCGCGTTTTGTCTCGATTCCTAATTTGAAACAAAGTGTAATACTTTTATGTTTATAAATGTATTTTTTTATTATTATTTATAATATCAATAAACTGATCTTCGAATATAAAACTCGATCGAAAATATCGATATGTCATAAAATCGATCAATGCACGAATCGATACAATTACTTTAATAGTCACTCGAGTGGTGCAGCCGCTATTGGTCATTTGCTTGTAGGTGCTTGTTATTTATACACGTGTCCATTATGACACGTTAATGCAAATATTGAATGTTTTTTTATGAACATTAATAATAGATAGATTTAGATATTTTAGATTAGTTAAATATTAATATATTTACTAAATATTAGTTATTTACATTATTAAATATTAGTATATTTACATTTTTTTTATAAATAATTGTATCTTAAAATTTAATTGACAATTATGTTAGCTTATTCAAACCAATATGTTTTTAAAGGTTTAATCATTTTATTTTCATTCATGTACTCGTACAACTTGTATGTAGTTACGTCAACATGGTCTAGTAGATACCTGTCTAGCTGTATCCGATCCGAGAAATCTATTCTTATAAACCATTTTTATAAGCTTGAATGTAATGTTTTCCCAATTACAACATAATAGTTTTTAATTTATTTTCGGTAAGGCGGGAACACAGAAACGTATTACTATTGTATTTCGTATAATCGTTGCTGCGGTTTTGTTTATGCGGACTTTAAGTTCCTGTTGGAATTTCGAGAAATTTTCCCTTAGATCTCTCCTGCCCTCGGTAATCTACCTACGTGAAAGTTTAGTCTGTTCATTTTCTATCGGTTTCTCGGTAACGAAAGAGTTGATTAAAAAATAAATCGAAATCATAATTGTTATCAATGCGAATGACTTGGTTCAATGAAAACAAAAAGTTCTGTCGTCTACATACGCCAGAGTCATTGACCTAGCTAGCCCAATATATCGAGTATAACAGATGCGACATTTTGTGTTCAATATTTTATGTTTTTACAATATTAAATTTTTTTATTTGTTTTATCCAAATGTAAAATGACGGCCTATTTTTATAATACGACTATTGATTAATAAATTTCTTCTTTCCCCAAATCTATACATTTTTAAACCAAAAAATAGATTATTATCAAAATAGAATAATATTTGTGCTAAAAAAGGACATAAAAACTTTATTCATCAAATAAAAGTTTCTCCTAAACCGTTACATCATAATTAAACTTTCTATACACTTTTAAACTAATTTAGTTAAAGACAGCTCAATTTTCAGATTAAACGGCGACTGACTGGCGACTCTATGTATGTAGGTACACTGTAACAGACATCTTAAACATAGTGGCGGGTAAAATTTATAGTTAGAAAGCAATCAATGTTTTATTACAAAGTTAACAAGATTATTTTACATCAATTTTATATCAAAACAACCATCGTATGCTTTTATTAGCCCTCATATTATTTTATATCGAGTTATTTTAAAAAATTAAACTTTTGAAATTTATGTAAAACAATTCAAATACTTTTCATAACAAATCACTATCAAAATGATGATTAATAAAATAAAGATATTTAAAAATTTTACTTACTTTTTTTATTTTTGTGTTACACAATTATATTTTTTTGAAATTGCAATAAATATCAATTTTTGTAGCCTTGTTTCGTTTAAAACTAAAATTGAAAATGCATGTTAAATATTAATCGTTAAAACTGAAATAGTCACGTCTCTAAAATAAATACTCTTTGCCTCCAATGGTTGTCGTAGGTCGGAACTAAATATATCGTAACGTTTGAATACATCACTACCTGTCACTGCTCGCTCTAACAGATTATACCACATTTAATTACTATAATTGACAGCTATGTTTTTTATACAACTAAATTACCAATCTATGTTTTGTAAGTTTTATTTCTGTTTAGCTTGAAACTTATCTTTTGCGTCATTTCTTGCTTCCTGTCTTGTGAAAACAAACGAGTGTTAACTACTGTAGCACATTTGGTAAATGTGTGACTGTACATGTGATAATTGTGGATTTGATTTTCGTGCGTGAGAATGTTTGTATTAAAAATATTATGATTTCCTCATTCCGGTTGAAGAAAGTTCGGTAAAGGGTCACTTAGTTGAGCAGAGTAAATTAGATATTTAATCAGAAATGATAATCTCGATATAACTTTTAGTTTCGGAGATATTTTGTTTTGCGAGACATTGATCAAACATACATATACACTTTAGAAAATTAGTACACGTCATTATAGTCAAAAAATATTAAATTTAAACAATATAACGTACTTGTATATTAAAACTGTCAACCGTCTTTTTTAGAAGCCTTTGATTTTCACAAAGCGGGACTTATTTATAAGAATTAGAGTTTGATTTAGCTGATTATCATTTGTTAGCTAACTTACGTATCATACTAAAATATTTCTTAGTTAACAAAATAATGAACTTGTCAAATTAAGATAATCAACCATATTTGCAAGTCACGAGCGAGTGACTCCAAGAAAGTGCCCGTCACGGTGTGTGGTTCGACTTTATGCAATAGATTGTTCAGTCTAAGGCATAGGAGAAAGCGGGAAATATTTGTTATTCATATAATAGGATATAATTTCTCAAATCTGACATTAATGGCAACAGCTATTTCAGCCTGCTTTATCTAATATCTTTCAAAGTTTCAAAAATTTATCAATATTGTGAGAACTTTGAAAATTATTGAGTTAATACTATTTTAATAGCTTTCATCTCGATTAAGTGGCTCGTAATTATGAATTAAAAATAATGATTATATAGTATAATATGAAAAATTTAAATACTATAATATGTTTGAGGCCACCGTGGCGCAGCGGCACAACGGTTAATGGTAATAGTCTGATAACACAACGGTTGTGGGAATGATTCCGGCACGCAGGGTTAGGTTATTTTTATTTCCTCGCTCTGGTGACAAGACAAAGCGCAACATTGAGATCTCCTATTCAACAAACAATATTTTGAGTATTAACGGAGTGTCTTACCAATAGATTCCCTCCGTATACCTTACTATATGCGGGATACATCGTGAAGCTGTAAAAAATAAAACAATAGTAAATAAAAGTTTTTAAAACACTATCGCCTTTAACTTGATCCATTCTTCTATATCAGATGTTCTTATGAATAATAATTTCTTATTTAGTGCACGTATTGTTTTCATTTCGTTGAATGTTTTATATTGTGTAACGTTACATATATTGAAGGATGCTGAATGCAATACTATTTACAAATTGTAATTCGCTTATAAATTAAGTAAAATTTAATTAAAAAAAAGGCCTAAAATAATTCTGAAGTCTAAGATTTAATATAATTTATAGATAATTTACGAATATATATAATTTATGAAAGAAAACGGCATCTCAAGATCTCAGAATTGAGAGCAGCTTACGAACACGGGCCTTATACTCTAATCTAAGTAAGAATTCACTTTAATGTAGGTACAATGGCCTATTTCGAAATGTTATGAGCTTCTCAATAAATGAACACAAAAATATTTGTTCAATTCAAATCAGTAGTTCCGAAAATTTGCATGTTCGTCGTAACAAAATCTTCGGCATTATATTATAAAGTATAGATAAGTAAGGTTGTAATAACATGTACAACTATATAACTTAGCAATAAACATAAAAAAATGAATTTAAAAAAGGTACAATAAATACCTTGAGTAATTTAGAACTGCAAATTTCAATCGAGTAAAAATTGGTGGTTTTATGGTTTATATTTTAAATTACTTATGTATGTTCTTGTATGTTATATCGTTTTTTTATTGTAACGGCACCCAAGTAATATATATAAATGCCTCGTGAAAAAGATAAAATAAGTATAACGCAAGTTCTTTATATATTCCTATTAAACTTTAGCTTTAAAAAAGTTTTACCTTCACGCTGAATCCCGCATGCAGCAGGGTAGTCAGAGGAAACCGTATGTTAAGACACACGGTTCCCTACAAACGACTACTATTCAAAAGATATTCATGTTGAATTCTAGTGTAATCACCAGAGCGATGAAAAGAAAATGATTAATTTCCTTGGATCGAACCCACAATCTTCGAGTTTGAATCATGTCTAATGCCACTGCGACTGATCTATATATCTGACTAATCTTTACTCAACGCTATTTAAAGGGCGAAGATTATATAAATATTTTAATATTATCTCTAGGCATGTACCGTAAGAAAATCTTGTTAAATTATAAAAAACTACTTCATGCTTTTCTCCCATCGCAGAAACAAAGACAGAAGAAATTTATTTTTAAGACACCCAGTTTTTTTTATATTACATTTTCTGACGAATTTTATTAATGAGACCTCTGATCAAACCCACAACCACGGCGTTAACTGTCAGATAATGTACTACTGCGCTACGAAGACCAACAAGAAGTTACTAAAATTCAACTTGAAAAATATTTAAAATAAACAAATAAAATAAATAAAGGCGAGGTTAATGCAAATTCAAATACATTTCCTTTTCCCCAGTTACAAAATACAGAAAATACGTAAAACACATAAAAACATTTTAAAGCGCATTTATAGCCCTTATTCCGCTATATCGGTCAGGTTAACAACCTAATGGGATTGGTCTGACCTTTACTGATACTTGATCTTTGCTTTTCGATCTATTACGCTACACCGTACTGTTTTAATCAATAACGGTAGTGAAGACTAACGATAACTATCTATTTTGGTTATCTGACAACCGCTTTTAATGCAATTTGACAATTTTATGCGCAATTTCAACTAAATTTCATCAGAAGTATTATGAAGAATAAACAATTAGTAAAATTGATCAATGTGCTGTAATATATGTATGTATTTTTCTTTTTATGGAAATTAATATAGAAGTTACTTTGTACATAAATTAAGGACATAAATTTCCTTAAGATTTAAACGATCTTTGGACGGTGGGTTTCAAATATACAAAAAAAAATGTCGTCTATCGCATACCAAGGTGATCTAGTAATAATGTCATCTGATGAGCCTTGGAGATAACGAGATTAAAGGGCACTCACGCAAATATATTTTGTTTATACATAATCTATTTATAACAGCCTCACGCATTCTGATAGGACAGCTTATAAGATAGTATTGTTTAAGGACTATATACCAGCCGCAGATAAAATAATGAAAAATAAACAGCTTTTTATTTTTAATAAGAATAAAAAAAGCTTTTCTCTTTAAATTTTAGTCAGTTACATATACTTTAATTAGCTTCACGCTGTATCCTTAGCGGGATAGTCAGGGAGAACGAAGCGCCAAACGCTACGGTGTCTGCACACTTCTTTTGCTGTCGTCAACTTCTTCATATGAGTACATGCCCTCCGGGGGGTGGGTCGTCATGCTTTTTACGTGACCTTCCTCCAGTATCTTTGATACTGTGTTTTCCAAGGTCAACCTCTCTTGTCGCTCACTTATCGATGATAAATCTTTTTTGTCATTCTTACTTTTGAGTGATAACACTCATTCGTTCGGCGTGCCCAAACCAGCTGAGCACGTTCCTCTTCATTCTCATCGTGACATCCTCACTAGCACCTGCCATTTTGTGTATCTCTTCACTGCAGTTTCTATCAGCTAAGCTGACTCCGGATATCCTACAAAGACATCGCATATTCACGGCATTCATATTTCTCTCCTTCTGTAATAACCACGTTTTGCCGTTGTATAACAACGTCGGTACCAACACTGCTTTGTGTATGGCCAAACGCGCAGCTTTGCTGTAGTGTCACCGTCTCAACAATGTAGCTAAGGCTTCGTTAACTCTGTTACCGGTAGCAATACTCCTTTCCACATCCATCTGTTATCTTCCATCTTTAATGAACGCACTTACCAAATATACCATTTCATTCACTTCTTTATCTTACCATTTACACTGATCTTCATTAATTTTAACTACTAGAATATAATAAGAATCAGTTACAAATAAATAAAGTAAAATTAAATGACACTATTGTAAAGCCTTTAACATGTTTTTATTAAGTTAATCTTTCTGTGATAGACAAGATTATTAGATTCAATGGATTCATCTCGTGACACCAGTACCTAGAACTTGAAGGATCCAAATGCAGGTTTAGGTGGCTCCTTTAAATGAGCATTAACGTAGTATAGTAGAAATTAGATGTGGACAGTGGAAGTGAGAGGATGTGAACCACTGTCCGAGCTCCTCTTTCTGATTTCAAATGATTCTACTAGTATCGCTTTTAAAATACTTTCTAGAATTGAATTGATAGTACAGGGCTTATATGGATTGGACGAACAAAGTGTCTTTGTTAGTAATCTTTTCCGAGTACGTACACGTCTTGTATTTGTCTTGACAAAAATTCGACATTTTGCTGTAATTGGAATATTAATGCAAAAAAATATGTTTTATAAATATTTCTATTGGATATATATAGTTAATGTAAAACATATCATAAAAAGCTTGCTGCCGCTTGCACCACAACTTGAAAACGGAGTGGCTGACCTGATGAGAGGCTTTCTGAATGCATAATCCTTGCCGTAATTTTCTATACTTCTTAATTCAATAATTTTTTTTTATAATGAAGAACCAAAAGTATTTTATCAGTTATATGACATACGTTATAAATAGTAAATTTTTCCGCCCAATTTTCGAGTATTGCGTGTTGAGTGGTGGAATTTAATGGCAATCTTTGTCTTCTTACTATATGTATACATACCAATGGAACCCACGAACATCCGAATGGACTGTAAACGACAACCAGGACAACTTTTTCACACATCTTTTTCTACATCCGTTTATCTCATTCAATCAGGATTTTCATAGAATAAATTCCAAGTAAAAAAAGCCAAAAGCCAAAAAATACACGAGCAACTACTTAACTATTTTTATTTCTGACTACTCTTGTCACGGCCAATATCAATTTTAATCTTAATAGTGGTTTACAGTACAATGGAATTAATCTTAATTAAATTAGCCCGCGATAACATCTCAATATTCAACAATGGTATCATACATATATATTCGAAGCTAGTATAAGAAAGGATGCAATACTGAAATCAGGTATTGTTGAATGACCACCCACTCGGTTATTATTTGTGTACCGTTGTGTGGTACAAGTGTGAAGCGATTTTTTATTATATTTTTTTATATTTGTCGTACGTTTTTTATTTTATTTTACAAATATTGAAATAAGTATTTTTTTTTAATATAAACTTTTGCGTGAATAAATATATGTAGCTTTACGCTGTATGCCACATATAACAGGGTAGGTAGGGGGAACCTAGGAACTTAATGTTAAGACAATCTGTTCCATTTTCATTTCCATTCAAACACATCCGTTCCGCACTTTGCACGAAATTCAGAAGGCATTGCTTGTTGAGTAGCAGAACTCAACGGCGCACTTTGCCTCGTTACAAGAGCTAAAAAATAAAAATATTAAATCTATCATTTCTTCGAGTGGGAAACGAACCCACAGCCTGTCGCGTTTACAGCACCACGATTGGCCTCCCATTTATATTTTAATTTGCAACTATTACTAAAAGCAAGTGCTTATGTTCTTATATTTAATATACATTTAAAAATCTCATTGCTTTATCCGCTGGTTATGTCTTAATCGAATCAGCTCGAGGTCAATTGGTTCTTTGATTTGCATTTTGCTCGGAAGCGAACTTCATTGTACATTGTGTGCATTTTTATTCAACGTTGATTTAATTTTGTTGTATCCTAAGTACTTTATATATACAGGGCATTTGAAATAAAGATTTTTTTATTTGCATTTTTTTTAATTAAATAGAAACTAGACATTCTATCGTTTAATTAAATATAAACTAGATTCTCGTCTATCGTCGGTACAGCGTCTGACTGTAAAGGCGACTTTTGTGGATTCGATTCCTATTCAGTTGTTTTCATTTCTTCGCTCTGGTACCAAGACAAACCACAGCATTGAAGTTTGTTAGTCTATAAGTAATAGGTCAATAATTAAGCAATTAATAAAATTATTATTTTACATAAATAATTAAGTGGTTAGTAGAGAACGAAATGTCTGATCACTAGATTCTATTGTCTAGCCTGATACATGCGAAATACAGCGTAAAGCTAAAAAAATTAAAAAAAACTATTTGGCAACTTTCTTCTGTACAATTAACAGGTAGTGGACATATATGACTTCCTCTCTGCTCTGTTACGCATTGACTAAAAATATTTTATTTAACTTCACATATACTTACTTTGTATAGGGTTAAGCAGAAAAATCTAGTGTCAAAGCACTCCTTTTTTCATTACACACAGAGATTTATATTGTCAATAATAATTTTTCAACACAAATTCCCAAAGGAAGGCAGAGCATGCTGCTAATTTGAACAAGTAGTGGAGAAAATATAACATGCAGCAACAGTATACAGACTGTTATATATTTTAAGGACCTTGTTAACTTAATTAGTTCAGCTTTAGTACTAACTTGGAACATCGTTAACAGTTTTATTTACCTGGCGTAAAATATTGATATATTTTTTTATAACAAATACAAAGTTAAGAGTTATTTTTATTTTGTTTAATTTTAAATATCAGTTGTTTTGACTGATAGACAATGCATAGACGAAACTGAATATAGAAAGTTCAAATGGTATAGTATAGTTAGTGTAGAGTGTAATGGAACAAAAAATAGAGAGTACCCAAAAAAAGTAGCAGGCGACAACTAGTCTATTGTAAAAATACCTTTTTTTTAGACCTCACTCGAAAATGTAATATTTAATATATTAATTTAGTTCTGATAACGACGTAAAAGCATAGCGTTAAGTCATTCAACACGTAATGCTTCCTGAATTCGGCGGAAAGTGGGGAACGGAAGTGTTGTAACACTAAGTTGCCAGGGTCCCTCTGCCTACCTTGCTATATACAATCAACAAAACTATTTTATTTAAAAAAAATATAGTTTATAAAAATATAACACTATAAAATATATTGCTACCTAGTAATTACTATGCATATTACGTAATAATTCATATAACGTGCAATGTCGGTCTGTTACTACAAAGAAGGACGTTTTTGTTTCTCATACATTATTAATAAATGATTTTCTGCTTATTACTTCCCATAATTTATTTTTACTTTCGCGATAATAATTATGAATGCAAAAATTCTGTTGTCACGCAAGGAATATGAACAGAGTGGATGAGTTTGTATGGATAGCTTACGGTTGGTTGTTAAATATTATTATTATATACATATAGTAAGTAGTATACATCTGAATTGTGGGTTTGATTCCCACTTCGAGAATAAATTAGTTTCATTTTCTTGCTCTGGTAACAAGACAAAGGCGCTACGTTGAACTCCGCCCCTCAATGCTGTTTTAAAAAATGTTAAGTGGTGTATGGGGAACGGAGTGTCATAGTACTAGGTTCCCTCTGGCTACCCTGCTATATGGGAAATTCAGTGTAAAGCTGAAAAAATATATTAAAAACCATAAAAACAGATAAGTACAGCTTAGAATGAAAATAAACACGACTGTCCAAATATACCTACAATTTTTTACGAATATCAAATAGGCCCAAGATCCTAGCATAACCTAATCTCTATCTTTTGTAAATATATTTATAAATGCATTTATTTAAAAAAAAAGTAGATAACTTCAAAGTAACAATTCCGAAAGAACATGTTCTTGTAAAGCAAACGTGGGTACGATAAGATTTCTATGTCAAATAAAGAAACAAGGCTGAATTAAATAATATTATCTGATAAAAAATATCGTTTTATGATTTTTAATGTTTATACAATTTTTTTTGACACTGCTTTGTAGGTTTATGTTATTTATTATGGAAATAGGCCTTTTTATTACCATTTTTTAGGAATATTAACAAAAAAATTATTAAAAGCGGATCTTCGGAAATATGATCGGATAAATAATTTTATTTTTTTAGCTGCCGACTTTATTCCTAGCCAGAGAAAATGGAACACCAAATACTTTTTTTTCCTTTTAACACATTCTTTTTATATTTTTCATTCTTTTTAAAAAAAATTAACTTCTTTATTTTGACGGATATTACACAATATTTATATTTAAATATTTTAACTATTTCATAGTTAGACTGTATGTGTTCGCCCCACATCATGGATTATATTCTTTTCCCCAATTTTCAGGTTACAAGACTCAGCGGGACTTCCGCCAGCTAATACGCAAATTCTCAAAAATTGGTCATGGGCCTGGTGGAAGTGTATCTTAACACTAGATTCTCCCTGCCTACCCTGCTGTGTGCGGGATACAGCGTGAAGCTGATTTTAAATAATAATAATACTTCAGCGTCTTTGATTCTCCTCTTCTAAAATCTTTCATTCTTCTAAAATCTCTAAAATCTTTAATGGTTTGAAATGGAAAAACAAAACTTCAAAGCTTAAGTGTAGAAACAATATTTTCATAAGAAATCCATTACTAATACACATCCAATAATCGCTGCAAAGAAACTGATATAACTTCCTTTCAAATTCATCAAGAAAGCTACTTAAAAGTTTATTTACGACTTGTGATTGAATGGATACCCATTCATTTGAGCGCCGATAACGAATGTCTTTACAAGAGGCTATCCTGGTTTGATTTCCACTCGAGAAAATGAAATATTTAATATATTTACATTTCCTCTTTCTGGTAACGGGGCAAAGCGCAGCGCGCATCGAAAATTTAGCGGTGCGTGAGGACGGAGAGTCTTAACACTATTTAAATAATGATAGCGTCTTTGATTCTCTTCCATCTTTGAAAATCTTACTTGATTTAAAATAGGAAAATTAAACATCAAGGAAAATGTAATTACTACAAGATTTTCATATGAAATTTATTTATTAAAAAATATTCAAAAATAGTTCTAAATAAAACGATGTAGCTTATTTTCAAATCCACCATAAAATAATGCTACTTCAAAATTTATTTACGACGTGTTATTGTATCCATTTATTTGAGCACCGATAGAGAATCCTCTTTACAAGAGGATATCCTGGTGCAGTGGCATAGTATCTGGCTGTAAACGTGATAGTTGTGGGTTGGAGTTCCACTTGAAATTAATTATTTTCATTTCCTCGCTTTGTTAACAAGGCAAAAGCACGGCGTTCAGTTTCGCCACTGAACACACAGTGTCTGGAAAATTGAACAGTGCGCGAGGATAGCGTCTTAACGCTACATGATAGCGTCATTATTTGTCTTTCCATCTTTTAAAATCTTTACATAGTTTTTAAAATAGGAAAATAAAATATTGTGGAAATAATATTTTAATTAGAAATCTATTATTTAAAACATATCCAAAGATAATTCCAAAAAAATGCAATATAGCTTCCTCTCGAATTCATCATACTAAAAACCCACTTAAAAGTTTATTTATGACGTGTTGTATTCACCCATTCGAGCGACCATAACGAATCTCTTTATCTCAACTCTTAGTGAAAGAACACAACACTCAAAACACCGCCTAGTGAAGTGTTTAGACACTTGAGCCTCCTTATCTGAAGCTTCTAACAGGCTATTAGCACTGTGCTTTATCTTCCTTGATCCTACCCTTAAATAGTTGTTTTGTTGAGTTTTAAAATAGATTAGAAATTTAAATTTGTTTAAAGATATTAGAAGATTGTGGCCAGTTGTGGCGCAGGGGTACAAAGTGAGACTGTAAAACCGACGGGTTGTGGGTTCGATCCCCACTCGAGGAAATGAAATATTTACTTAAATTTATATTTCCATTTCTTCGCTCTGGTGTCGAGGCAAAGCGCGGCGTTGAATTCTGCCACTCAACACGCAATGCCTCCTGAATTCGGCAGAAAGTGGGAAACGGAGTGTCTTATCACTAGGTTCCCTCTTTCTACCCTGCTGTGAGCGAGATAAAGCGTGGAGCTGATTTGATTTGATTAGATTTTTTGATATTAGAAAAGCCCGTTCCAGCCATCTAAATTTTTGGCACAGTATTTTTTTTTTTTTGGTTTTTGGTGTACAATTAAATTTAGTTTAAAATTAACAGGAAATTAATTTGACTTTAATATTTTAAGTTTAACCTCATTTGGTACATCATAAGCAATACAAATATCGTTTTTACATCGTTTCGGTGACCTTCTACAATCTTCTAAGTCGCAGCGTCTAAGTGACCATAAATAACCTCATTAGTGACCAAAATGTCAAGTGCTTATTAAATATATATTTATTCAAATTCAAATTTTATAATAAATTTTGGTGGTTTAATTAAAATTTAATAGCCCTGTCAGCTTGGCTTGAAGATCAAAGGAATTAATGACGAAATGAAGATTCAAGTGACATTAATACTTTTTTAATAAATAGTTTAGCCCTTCACTTTTAGCCCGTTTGAAAACTTGTGCATTAAAAATAGTTTGTTTCAAACATAATATTTGCACCGATTTTTTGTTTTCGATCCAAAATAAAGATTTTTTAAGATAATTATTAAGCCTGCACAGTTGAAGCTTATTTTTCAACAATTTTATGTTGTTACATGAATTTTACTCCATAGGGAAAAGAGAATAATATTACTATTTGATTTCTATCTATTTAGGCGACACTCAAAGACGCGTTTTATACAACTTAAACTATAACTTTTTCATAAAAATTCTGATGGAACTCCGTGAACCTTGTGCAATTGCATTTTAGCCCAATCTAAGAATTACAACCATTTAAGAATTATTAACTAAAGTGTAATAAAATGATAATAATAATTTGTAATCATAACGACATTACTATGTGATTACTAATTTACGAAATTAATAATGACTGAGTGATCTTCAACACCTTTTGAAATCTGAGCACTAGCTTTTTCCTTTTGGCTTGCTTAACTTTAATAAAAAAGAACTGACAACATTTATTTTGGGTTTGTACTTATTTAAATTATTTTCTTATTAAATCACAAAAAGTTACGATTATGTATATTTTTATGTATAATAGGTAATAATATCCCTGAACTAAAATATTAAGTTCAGGGGTTCAGGGATTCAGGGATTTCTTGCTTACATTAAAACGTTCAGTATTAGTTAGTTATAAATAAAATCAAATCAGCTTCACGCTGTATCCCGCACACAGCAGGGTAGGCAGAGGAAACCTAGACACTTCGTTCCCCACTTGTACAAATAATGTTTTTAAACACTTTGACGGATTTAACTGAATGCAATCGTCCGAAACCCATTTGAGAAAAAAATATATATGGAATTTAATAAATATTTAGTTTTTTGTTAAGTCTATATAAGTCTAAATAAATCTTTGCCCATTCTAAATAAATAAGAATAGTTTTAACATTTATAAAATCCTTGTAATAGAAAACGTAATATTTCTTTTCTTTTCTCTTAAAAAAAAATTATATGCTTGTTTATAGTAAGCGGAAACGTCTTCTAAACCAAATCAAGCGCCTGCTCCAGGCTTTAAATTAAAACAATCAAGACGTCGTAATATAAATTGATGTCATTCACTCCTAGCGCTTCTATTATTACACGTTTAAAGTTTAAGTAGTTACGTAATAAGTCCTATTAAATGTCTAATTGGTTTTGAGTTTTGACCACGAGAATGTTGATCTTGTGTTTGTGTAAGCTTGGGTGAAGGTTATCATAATTTGTTTTTTTTTATATTCATTGCCTCGAATTTATAAAAAAAAATTATAATAATACAGCTAGCGGTGCAACGACTGATTGTGAACGTAACGGGTGTGGGTTCCCATTCGGGAGAATGAGTTGTTATCATTTACTGGGGAACTTTGGTTACAAACAGAGCGCGAGGTCATCCGGTCAAGGATCACTCATCACGGAATGTTTCTAAAATTAAGTGGAAAGTGGAGTAACTTAACACTATCTTGTCTATCTGCCTACCCTGCAATATGCCATATATATACAGAACGTATAGATAAAATTAAATAAAAAAAACATATAAACTTTTCTCTTATTTCTCACAAGATCCTTTCTGCCTAACGTAAAAAAACAGGAAATTTGTAACACAAGAGTCCATTCACCATTGATTCAATCATTGTTTATGCTTATATTATTTGTAAGATGCAAAGTGCGAGTTACTTCTGTGTGACCATATATTCCTATCAATATATTGATATTTTGCGGTAAAATCATCACTCGATAAAAAAATGATGTGCGCTCACACTTAGCTACTTCTACACGTCAGGCACAGCTATAATCACTTGTCAAATTGACCCCCCATGTCGTAGGCAGTCACAAATTTTCTACTTCACACGTAATGACCCCATGATATAACTACAACGAGATGAAATACGGCTATCAGAATAGGCGACATCCGACGCCATATCACCGATGAGTGACTTAACAACATACGTTTTAAAACCATTTTAGAGGAACTTCCTATTGTTAAGGATTGTAAGGAGTGATTCGTTTTGAATGTTAGTGTGGTACTACTTGTTGTTTTCAGTTTTGTTTGTGATAATTTTTTTTTATTTATATGAACTATATAAAAAATTCACACTGTATACCGCACACGGCATGGTAGGCAGAAAGAATCTAGTACTAAGACACTCCGTTTCCCACTTTCTTCTTAATTCTGGAGGCATTCTACAATCGAGTCTTTTTAATCGATTATTTATCGATAACTGTAGCAGGTGTATACAAACTAGATTGTGACTGTGGCTTATCATATATCGGTCAAACAAAGAGAAACATCGGTGTTAGGGTGAAGGAACGCATCTGTGGTATCAAGAATGGGTATGTATTGAAGTCAGCTGTGTGTGAGCATACTGTGGGTAAACCCAGCCACTACATTAGTTTTGATAAACACCAAATCCTCGCTAAGGAAAACAGATACACTCCTATAATGATCCGCGAGGGTTATTGAAATACAAAAATATCCTAATTTCAATAGAGTGGATGGCTGGAAACTTTCTACCACCTGGAACCCACTCATAAAATCTTTGAAGTCTCAATCCCACCATATCAGAGGGGAAGATACAATCAGCTAATTCTGCAGGAATCCAGTGTAGTACGCGAGACAATTAAGAAATCGTTGGCGGTAGTTTGATATAATAATTATGTCAACTGACAGACAAATGCCACCTCAGTCTACCCGTGACATTTTCACACTTATACATATTTTAACGCAATAACTCAATTAATCCAGTTAAATAGTTTCATTTATAATGTAATAAAACTATTTCTTTTTAGTCCATTGAAATCTTAAATTTTTTAGACCTTGTGTGTTTTTAGAGGATGATTTTTTTTAATATGTAGGGCCTCCCTACATATAATCTCTATATATAATAAAAGGATAGAAAAGTCAATTCTGTACATGAAAGATATAAAAAAAATAAAAATTAGGTCGGTTTATATGTCGATTATAGAACCTAAAAAACCACTCAACAGAATTCTTGTCTGTCTGTCTGTCTGTCTGTCTGTCTGTCTGTCTGTCTGTCTGTCTGTCTGTTTGTTTGTTCGTCAATCACGCAAAAACTACTGGACAGAAATTGATGAATTTTTGCATGGTATTAGCCTAGGGTCTCAAGGTACATTTTTTTTAGGTTTCATTCCGAATTTCATTATAGTTTTATTTAAAAAAAATAAAAACTGAAAAATGTAAATTACTTAAAATACCGATAACTACTGTATGAAATTAATTTATTTTTAGCATGGTAATAGTTCAAAACCTAATGCAACTTATAAAATAGTTTTTAACATAGAGTACAAAGAAATTTTACCAGAAAAAATAACATAATTATATTTTTTTATAAAAAAAATCGACTTCTTCAATTTCAATCGGATTTCATACTCTGAACTTAACCAAACTTTCACCAAACTACCCTTTATGTGTACCCTTTCTAATAAAAAAAGAATCATTAAAATCGGTTGAGTTGATATTGAGTTATTCTTCCATTTGTCGCGCACATACTTAACGTAATTTTGAGATTTATATGATTTTCTCATAGATACCATTGTCAGAAATGAACTAAATTAAAATAAGACTAAACGGGACGCACTAGCTTCCAAATAAAAAAAGAATCATCAAAATCGGTTCACACAGTCCAAAGTTCTGAGGTAACAAGAATAAAAACTACAGTCGAATTGATGACCTCCTCTTTTAGAAGTCGGTTAATAGAAATTTGACATAATTAAATTACGATTATTGTATTTAACCACACTTTAAAAGAAGAAAGTAAATTGAGGCCGTTCGTGGCACAGGGGCACAAAGCGTAAACTGGTTATGGGTTCTATTCCCACTTGAGGAAATTAAATATTTATTTAAATTTATATTTCCATTTCATCGCTCCCGAGTTACGCTACCCCGTTTTATGCGAATTCGGAGATACGCGATTTGTTATTTTGATTGCCGCGCATCGGCTCTCTCGCTCTGTCCACTCAGTGTTCAGCGACAAGTTTAAACATGTTCCGCGTGAAATTGTTTTATATTATAATCTCTAATTATGTCGTCTAAAAGATCGAAAAACTAGTCATTTGAGCATAACAAGAAAAGAAAAACACTGTCTTTGGAGTGTAAACTAAATATAATTAAAGACTTTGAAGTAAAAATGAAAATTTGTGAATTGAAAAAGAAGAAAAATTGAACTCGGCAGGCAACATTGTTAGAATATATGAAGCCTTCGATATCAAAATAACTCCGGTTTAGGTTACTTTATTCATAACAATGTAATTTTTTTTATTATCCTACACTTTATTAAACATTTTT
>JAATLQ010020308.1:0-11857 GCA_013421005.1 Heliconius erato x Heliconius himera | reverse complement strand
ATATATATATATATATATATATATATATATATATATATATATATATATATATATATATATATATATATATATATATATATATATATATATATATATATATATATATATAATATATAAAATATATATATATATTATAGATGCTAACAATATAATCAAACAACGTTGTAAGCGCGCAAATAAGAATTTCCAAGTAGCTTGATGAGAACGTATGGCTCAGTGGTCAGAGCGTTTAGACGGTTACCAAGAGAGGCTCGGGTTAAATCCCGCAACTCTCAACTTATCATACGTTTCCTAATTAAAAAAATCTGTGTCGATAACCTTGTCATACTTTGATACATAATCAAACCAGATGTAATGAAAACTAAATTAATTTCCATAATGAAAATAAATTTATTAAAAGGGAAAGTAATAACATTAATAAATTTTGATTCGTAATCTGTATTAATTAAATTATAGCTTACGGAAGTTATAAAAAAAAATCATTCATAATTAAATAATGTTTTTTAAAAAAATCATTTCCCGACTTAACGGCGTTAAGTTCTGCTTAAGACTTTATTGCACAAAATAAATAAGTACAAAAATAAAATAAATCAGCTTCACGCTGTATCCCGCACAGAACAGGGTAGGCAGAGGGAACCTAGTATAAGACACTCCGTTCCCCACTTTCTGCCGAATTCTGGAGGCATTACGTGTTAAGTGGGCAAGAGCAAAGAAATAAAAATATAAATTTAAGTAAATATTTCATCTCTTCGAGTGGGGATCGAACCCACAACCAGTCGGTCTTACAGTCACACTTTGTGCCGCTATAAATCAGTACTTATTTGAAGAAAGTGAATGCTAAAAAGCATTCTCTAGGGTCTCTACCGACCATGGTGGTGCAATGGGATAGTGATTGACTGTAAATACGACGGTCGTTAGTTCAAGCCTTTACTTAATAAGAAGGAATATTTTTTTGAGTTCCGCCAACCGACTGAAATCGAAGTTGGAGTCGGAGGTATGTTAAGTCAATCGGAAGTTCCGATCTAGTTTTCGTACGTAGTAGTTTAGTAATTAAAGCTGCGACAAGGAAGATATCTATTTTTTTTTGTCGACTGACTGACTGACTGATTTGTAACATTTTAGTGACTAGATGGCTAATCTAGTCACTAAAATGTTACAAATAAAAGTACATATAATTTACAGATATTTCGCAAAAAAATACACGTTAAACAAACTAGTTCACTTGACCTTATATTTAGAATGTGTATTTAAAATTTTAGAAAGTGATAAAATAAAATATTTTTTTTTTTACCTTCACGCACATGTATCTCGTTGTAGCATGTGCGTTATGCGGGGTGGGCAGAAAGAACCTTGGAACCCAGGGATTCTGGAGAGATTGCGTATTGAGTGGCAGAACTTAATGGCGTGCTTTCCCTTGACACCAGAGCGCAAAAATTAAAATATAATAAGTTCTTTGATTTTCACGATTATTACACATTTTAAATGAAACTATTTTAACCGGATTAATCGCGTATATTTTGTACTTTTATACATTTAGGTAGACGTGGTCTACCCGTGACCACGGACTACTGCAAAGTGTTCGAAACGTCGGGTTTCCAAAAATGTATAAAAGTACAAAATATACGCGATTAATCCGGTTAAAATAGTTTTATTAAAATATCAATTTAAATAAATCGTATATACATCGAACCCACAAGCAGCGGCGTTTACAGTCACCCTCTTGTGCCCCTGAGCCACTACTTCTTATAAAATGTTATATTTTTAAGTATCTGTCTACTAAAATAAATTGTCTTAAATTCATTTTTGTGTCAAAGTTTTCTTATCAAAGGGGATCCTTGAAATTGTGCTTGATATTTATTGTAGGAGTCCGTGGACTGACAAAAAAGTTAAGGGTCGCTACCCTATGGGGTTTGATTACGCGGCGACTTTCATACAAAATGCATCAAAAACGACGCATACTTAATTGGTCATCTTTTGATTGCTTTGACTAAAAAGTTAGATTTTTTCTGTGCTTTTAGGGACCATAGACTTTCAGCTTGATACCTTAACGTGAACTAGAGATGATCCTGACAGACGGACAAAGAATGATCATATAAGGATTCCGTTTTTCCATTTTGAGGTACGGAACCCTAAAAACATACAAGTAGTATAGTAGACACTACTAGTAGACGAGTCGTGGCCGTCGTGAAGGTAGTCGTAGATGGTTGTGCAGATTTGATTTTAGGACGAGTGAACATTGCGTAAAAGTTCAGAAAGCCTAACTTCAAGGCAGCCACGACTCGTCGATCAAGCTGTACTTTAGTTGATATTTTCTTTACTAAATATCAACTAAAAATAAACATGATATTATACCGACCCGACCCTCCCTTCTTACAAATAATACATTTTGAACGTCTAATACGAATAAGCGAACCCTTAAAAACTAAATTTATTTTAAAAAAAGTAGAATAACGTGAAATTTCAACCCATAACTATCGCCACTGCATTCCTTTTACATTACGTCGCATTTACATTTAAAAATAAGATTTACACCATTCGGGTATGAACCCACGACCTATGACGAGATAACAGCGTCTGACGATCATCAGATTATATTTTTATCATAATTCGAGTTGACACTTGCTTTGAATTGTCGAAAGGTTTGAAAGATCAATTGTAACTACGCATTATATTGATAGTGTTTTTAATATAAACCAAATATGTAATATATAAACATTTTTTTTTATATAGATTTATGGCCGTCTCCATAAGCACGACTGTTGTGGGTTCGATTCCCACTTAGGGTAATAAATTATTTTAATTTTTTCATTCTGGTAACACGATAAAATCAGCTAACAGTTGGACAGAAAGCTTTTTTTTTTAATTCATCGTGTTGAGTGGCGGAACTGAACTGAACTGAGCCTTTACCTTTAAACCAAAGCGAAGAAATGAAAATATTTATGAATAATAATAATCATTCCCTCGTGTGGGGATCGAACCCACAACCGTTGCGTTACAATCTTATCCTAATGCCACTGCGCAATGGCAGCCTTTAAAAATTTACTCTTTTTACAGACATCTTGTTGTTTCATAAAAAAAAAACATTTCCAGATATTTTGAGTCCGTCGTGGCATTCGATTCCTACTCAAGTGTATGAAATATTTATTAGTTTCATTTTCTTGTTCTGGTAACAAGTCGGAAAATGAGGAACGGAAAATGAGGAAGTGTTTTAATGGGAACGGAGTGTTTTAGCACTAGGTTCTTAGGGGCTCCTCTGCCTACCCTGATGTGTGGAATACAGTGTGAGCCTGAGCATTCATTACGCTATAAAATATTTTGCATAGCTACTGTCCTATATCCAGTAAATCTAACCGCTAATATTGGAACATTGGATATCTTATATCCTATGTCTTATAAGCAATGTTACCAGAAAAAAATCTATTTGTGCGCCAAACACTGTCAAGGTTTCAGTTTGGCCATGAAGTGACAGCTATTTATAGTATGTATATTCAGTATTTAAAAATTTCAGCAATATTTATACAAAATCTTTCTTTCTTTTTACTTTCCTTGGTAACGAAACAAAGTACGGTGTTGTGCTCCGCCATTAAACACGCAGTCTCTAAAGTTGTACTTGTTCCCTCTACGTACTCTGCAAAATGTCAAGCTATAAAAAAAATCTTCTCTACATGATTAGAACCCACACCTACCATTCGAATCTATACCAACTTCAAAACACGTTTAAAATTAAAAAAAAATGAAAACCATAACACTATAACAATATTAATTCCACACTACAATTCATCATGATAAGAATTTTTACTATTAACAATTACTTCAACTACTACACTAAATATCAGTTTGTTCCGAACCGTAGTGACGGACGGACGTCTGTCCATCATGGATCACCAGGACTTGGGGAAAACCACCTCATCATCACTGATGCTGCCTAAGGAAGAGGAAAAAGTGGTTATCCTGGCTCCGAGCAGTGCCGGCAAGATTTTGATAAGGGAAGATACGATTTTAGCGAACTTACAAGGTTGTGCTGGCTGTGGCAGAAGACAGTTTGCCTGCGCTGGAGTCAAGAAGCAATGGTCAGCGCTGTGCTGGGGGAAGCAGTCGGATAAGAAGTATTATTGCTGTAAGTACAGGTTCAAATACTGTTTTTGGATTTATTCATTTTAGGTAAATTGCTCAAGTTTTTTGAAATATTGGCAAAAACTTCGTAGAAAATCTCTTTACCTATATTTTGTTTGTTTAAAATAAATACTGTTTTTTTTATGTTCCGCGTAGTAATTCATAGTTAAAAAAGAAAATATCGGTAAAGACATTATTTTTTATTTTCTATGGTTGTTAAGACAACGGCTTTGTTAGATAAACGGGGAATTACATTATAAATAGAAATATAAATATTATTGAAAATTCAAATGTGGGATTCGAACCTATCATTCTATTCATTTAGCCGAATTCAATAATTTTAAAATAAATATCCTTATCTATACTAAATATTATAAGGCTGATGAGTTTGTTTGTTTAAGAGCGTAATCTCAGGAAGTAATGCTACGGAATGAAAAAATCTTTATGTATTAGATAGATCAGTGATTCTCAACCTTTTTTTTGTTGCGGCACATATTTAACGATTTCAAAATTTGGCGGCACACAAAGAGAAATTATTTACTACAACACACTGCATAAATAGTTTATGACAAAAATTTTAAATATACGAATTTATTTTTTTGTGGATTTAAATATATATTCATGTTAAAAATATTTTTCTTTTTAAATGATATAATTTAATTATATTAACATTATTATATATTTGCAAAATTTGGCGGCACACAGAAGTGCCGCGGCACAGTGGTTGAGAATCACTGAGATAGATCATTTGTCGAGAGACCGTCGTGGTGCAGGGGCACGAGTGTCCTACAGTAAACGCGACGGTTGTGGGTCCGATTCCGGGGGAATGAAATATTTAACGTGTTCATTTAATCGCTCCGATACCGAAGCAAAGCGCGACACATAGTTTCGTCACTTAATACGCAATGCCTCGACAATTCGGCGGAAAGTTGGGAACGTAAAGTGTCTTAATGGGAACAGATTGAGTTAATACTAGATTCCCGTGTTCCCTCTGCCAACTCTACTATGCATATATGTGGGGACACTGTGATGCTAAAAAAAAAAGAAAAAACTTGTTAAACGATATTATACTCTATAATATATCGTAATACTTTCCTAGCCAAAACTATATTGTTGTGATACTTGTTCTTTAACTTAAGTGTGTAGAGTAGATAAACTCGGACGAATGATTATATTCGAAGTGACAATACGAAATGCCGCGATAAGTTCCGCCACACAACTAAATATTCCGAAATTACTATAATAGTAGAGCACGAATTGTTTTAACATTAGGTTCCCTCTGCCTACACTATTAAAAATGGTATGCTATACGGAAGCCAGTCGTGGCACAGGGGCGCAAGCGTGAGACTGTAAATGCGACAGGTTCAATTCCCACGTGAAGAAATAAAACTTTGAATATTAATTTCCACGTTATGGTAACGAGGTAAAGCGCGGCGCTGAGTTCCGCCATTTCACATGCAATGCCTCTAGATTTCAGCGAAAAGGTGGGAACAGAAATGTCCTAATGGAAACGGAGTGTCCCAACACTAGGTTCCCACGTCCTGCCTCCTTTGCTATGAATGAAAAATGAATACAATCTAATAATATAGTGTCATACTGACAACTGACCCTTTTAATGTAGATATGTTAAACAGTTTCAAAACGGCTCGCTGTAGTATAGGCCCAATTGAATAAAGATTATTGTAATTTTGTTTTCATTCTCAATACCACGTGAAATGTTTGTTTTCTATAATTTTGACTCCTCTATTGAAATATTAGTATAGCCTAGCCTAACTAGTCTACTACTATAATAGATATAGATATAGTCTGGAATAAGCTTAGTCTGTACACTTCCCTTGTTGTAATTTTAAAAAAAAGCAGCTTCACGCTGTATCCCGCACACAGCAGTGTAGGCAGAGGGAACCTAATTTTAAGACAATTCTGGAGGCATAGAGTGTTGAGTGGCGGAATTCAACGCCGCACTTTGCCTCAACACCAGGGCGAAGAAATGGAAATATAAATTTAAATAAATATTTCACTTCCTCGAGTGGGGAGTGTAATTTTTAACCGACTTTTGTAAGAAAAGGAGACTGGATGATTTCATGATTTTTATATTTAAAAGCTAGTTGCTTTCCCTGTGGTTCCATTTTTTTGGTTAATTTATGACAATTCTAGCACCGAGTTCAAAATTATAAAATCTTTCTTTAATTATTTTTATTTAACAAAATCAAAGTACTTTATGTTAAGTAGATAATTTTTTTTCTTATTAGTTTAATGTTTAAAGTCGGTTTTTTTTAATGTAATAAAATATATTATAACATTTTAAAAATATTATTGCTCACTTAAGAAAGAAAAATAGTTATTTAGAAGAGGTATAAAAATTTGGACAAAGCGGGATTTGAAGCCCCATCCCCACTTTCTGCCGAATTCTGGAGGCATTGCGTGTTGAGTGGCAGAACTCAACGCCGCGCTTAACCTCGACACCAGAGCGAAGAAATGGAACGAAGAAATGTAAATTTAAGTAAATATTTCATCTCCTTGATTGGTCATCGAACCCACAACCAGTCGGTTTTGCAGTCACACCTCGTGCCGCTGCGCCACGACCGGCCTCTATAAAAGTATATTACATTGTATTTCTAGACAAATCAATTAAAATTATTGTTTGTCTTTCATTTAAGAGAATGTCTGTTAGGTTAAGTAATTAAAGATTAAAGTGTTTTAAGTTTGTTTAACAACATATTAACTATAACATTAATCATACCACGAGGCCAGTCCTGACCTAGGGTCAAAAGCTTGTTACTGTAAACGCGACGGGATGGGTTCGATTCCCACTCGAGAATAAGAAATATTTAATATTTTCATTCCTTAGCTCTCGTGCCGGGGCAAAGCGCGGCGTTAAGTTCCGCCACTCAATACGCAATGCCTCCAAAATTTGGTGGGGAGCGGAGTATCTTAACACTAGAAAAGAACTGTAGCACTGTTCTGTAGAAAATGTGATAATAAAGCTTTTATTATTTCTTTGTAATATACATAATAAATAATAATAAACCAAGTGCAAATCGGATTCGCGTACGAAGAATTTCGCACGAGCAAAAAAATAAATATTTCAAATATTTATTTTATGAAACTTTTCAGGATTTGATGTCAACTGTGAATGTGAATGTCACGATTCCTGATTTTCAGCCTCGTGACTGACGAAAAGACAAACAGAAAGCGGAGTCTTAATAATAAGTCTCCTTTCACCCTTTAAGTGTGGAACTCTAATAAAAAACAGGTTCACACTTTTTTCCACGTAACAGGGTTACTATGTGTTGAGTGGCGGATCTCAGTACTGCAGTTTGTCAGTACAGCCATAAGGAGCAAATGAAAATAATTTACTACACACCACGACCGCTTTATATTTAAACAAGATTGCATTTAATTTAACTTTGATCTTATAATTTTAAAAGACTACATTTAACATAATAAAAAACATATAATTAAGATGTAACGAGTCCTAGCAACGGGTGAGACAAAATAAACAAGGTAAATAAGGTATGAATATAATAAAAAAACAACAACAAATAAAAAAAATCAGCTTCACACTGTATCCTCGCACACTGCAGGGTAGGCAGAGGGAAACTAGTGTTAAGACACTCCGTTCCTCACTTACTGCCGAAGTCTTTCTGGAGGCATTGCGTGTTGAGTGACAGAACTCAACGCCGCGCTTGTCCTCGACACCAGACCGAAGAAATGGAATTATAAATTTAAGTAAATATTTCATCTCCTCGAGTGTGGATCTAACCCACAACCAGTCGGTTTTACAGTCATACTTTGTGCCCCTGCGCCACGACTGGCCTCCGCCTATAGCCTAGCAGGTATAAATATAATTATTCTTAAAAATACCAGTACAGCTATCCTTCACCAAACTAGGCAAAAACCACTAAGGAAGGATAAATGATAAACATACTTATTATATAGATATTTCGTTATATATAATTCATAAGAAACACTGCATTTTTTAGATTTTATGTTGAAAGATCGCTTATAACGATAAGGCCTGCTGTATTTTTATTTCTATTTTATTTAATTTTTCATGGTATTTTTTTGTGGTGTACAATAAAGTATATTATTATTATTATAATTAAATTTAGAGGCAAGTCGTGACATGAGGGGCACAAAGCGTGACGGGGAAGTGAAATATTTATTTATTTAAATTAATATTTTCCTAAATTTATATTTCTTCTCTTTGGTGACGAGAAAAAATGCGGCGCTAAGTTAGGCCACTCAACACGTACTGCATCGTGCAGTAATCGGCGGAAAAGCTGATAAAAAATATTATTAAATAAATATTTAATTCGAGTGGGCGAGGCAGGTCCGCTAGTAGAGTTATATAAAGACGCAAATTGTTAAGTAAATCTAGAAATTATATATATAATCTCTATTTCCTATGGGTGTTCGGTCACAAAGTTTCTAACTGGCAGCAATACACCTTTCCACATCCATTTCGTATCTTGAGTCTTTTCTAAGCATATTTTCCTCATAACCTCATTCTATCTAATTGTTCTATCTAATATCATTCCATTTACACTAATCTCACATTCAGCATTTTTTTCATTTACCAGAACATTTGTCTTAAAGGGCATACTCTTAATTTCAATATATTCCCATTTCTCTGAACTAAATTGTTAAAAATGCAGTGGTCGTGGGTTCGATGCCCCAACTCAAAATGCAAAGCTAGAAAAAATATCGTAGATAACCACTGAGATACGTTGTTGGCCCTTCATTATTTTTTATTGTTTTATATCGTGACAGGAAGCTACTATCTACACAGTTCATATTAGGTTCAGTTTTTAAACTGAAACAATTAATATTTAAGTGGCGTTAAAAAAACCATATTTTATCTATCTAAGCATTTATTGTTTTTTTTTATAAAGAAATAAGTTATCTGTACTTCATCTGAAAGTAATTAGTTCCTGGAAAAAGATGTAAATTGAAGGTTTTGCGGTACGAAAGAAGTATTTAAGACAGTATTTGCTAGTTTTCGTTATTATCCCGCATCATATAGTATTTTTTTCCTAAATTTTCTATATGTGCTTCGCGCTGTATGCCACATATAACCAGGTAGACAAAGGCTACTTTGGAACCTAGTGTTTAAACACTCACTTTCCTTCCCCACTTTTCGTCTAATTCATGAGACACTGAAGTTAAGTGGCGTAACTCATCGTCGCGTCGTGGAAATCGAACATTATAATGTTGAAGTCCGGTCAAAAGCTGAGGCAACAAATATTAAAAAAAATGCAATCGAATACAGAAGTCGGTTAAAAAGTAAGCGTTGGGTCATGTCACCGACGAATCAAAAAATATATATTTATTTTGGTGCAACAATGACATAATTGCAAATGTGTCAAAGTATCCTGCAATATTTCAAAAGGCGTAAATACGTCATTGTTGCTCCCATTAACGATACTATACGGCTTTTTTTGGTTCGCTAATCTTATATTATTGCTAAATTGTATAAAATCTTTACATAAGTTGTAGCCTATGTGTTGTTTTTTTTTAATAAATAAAACACACCACGGACATTGGTCGTCCGTGCCCTTTTCTTCTCCTTTTTCCTTTAGTTTTTTTTGTGCTTCTTTTGTTTTTTTCGTTTTCTTCGTTTGCTTTTGTATCCTTATTTGATATTATTTTAATATACTACTTTACACAACTGTGTCTGTATAAAGAGAGGAGAATCTATATAAGTTTTGTCATATAGTTGTCTGAAGGAGTTTTGTTGGGAAGATTTAGTTTGTTTTGGTTTCTTCTATTCCGGTGGTTTCGTTGTCCTTGTGTCTCTCATCTAAATCTGTTGAGTAGGAAGTAGAATAAAATGTATTTAAACCCATACCTTAATTGGTAGTAAATAAAAGATTTTTCAAGTAATAATTCGTAGATACCAATGTAATAAAATAAAAAACGTAAAAATAATGCTTGACTTCAAAATTATAAAAACTTATCATTATTATTTTTATTTAACTATCATCAATCAACAAAGTACGTCTTACTTTATGTAAAAATATTTTTTACTTTTTAATTCTTTGTTTGAAGTTTAAACATGCTGTAGGTGTAATTGCTGTTGAGAACCTTGGAAAAAATATTAGATTTGCTAAGTCACTTTGTTCTACGCCTCACACATGTAATATATACAATGTAGCACTGTACTTTTTTACCTTCCCATATTTCTTAATTTTATTCGATAAGCATAATAATCTAGAGATAAGTCACTCTGTCTAGAGCAGGGGCTCCCAACCTTTTCTTGATCACGCACCACTTTTATATATTTCTTGGTAGCAGGAACCACTATGCATATATGTATAATAAAAAATTACTGTGGTAATCAAACAGAAACTTCGAACCCAGTCATAAAAATAAAATCGTTCGCGGACCATACTTATGCTCATGCGGACCACTGGTTAAGAACCAGTGATCTAGAGAAATTATGTTGTGAATAAACGTCATTACAATTTTGCTTAATTAAACCGAGAAAATAATATTACTGAATTAGTAAAACTACAGGACCCTTTAAGAGTTAAAAGAGAACCGAAACTTTAAAGATAAGATATACACAAAAATACTTTCACGCTGTACCCTTATCCGGTAGCTAGGCAGAGGGAACCTACTCTCCAGACAACAGACACTCCAGTCTCCGTTGCCCACTCACTGCCCATTTTGAAACTTACTTTTGGAACAAAACTCAACACCGCACTTTTATCTTATTATCAGAGCAAGGAAATGACAACAATTCATTATTTCGAGAGGAAATCGAACCTGCACAACAACAAAATCACAATTTACAAAAAAATAACGTAATGTAATACGAACTTCCTCCACGAATTATCCAAGTATCCAACACAAAAAATATTTTCAATTTAAGCCCAGACTTCAGAAGATCAGTGCGGACAACCGAACAAAAAAATTTTGCTCAGATATAATATTAATAATATTAATATTAGCATAGTTATAAATATGTATAAATGAATAATAGCGTAAACTATTCTCACAAAAAAGTAATTAAATACAAACGACTTAATAATTATTTATTTATTTTATATCACAATATACCTACATCAAAATATAGAGGCCGGTCGTGGCGCAGAGGCACAAAGTGCAGTGAACACACTCCTTTTCCCACTTTCCACCGAATTTTGGAGGCATTGCGTATTGAGTGGCGGAACTCAACGCCGCACTTTGCCTCAATACCAGAGCGAAAAAAATGGAAATATAAATTTTGAGTAAATATTTCATTTCCTCGAGTGGGATCGAACCCACGACCAGTCATGTTTACACTCACACCTTGTGCCTCTGCGCCATGACTAGCCACATCATTATTATAAACTATAATCGGAATCAAGAATATAATAATTGTTAACCACTTTTTATATAATAGATACTAATCGACAATTGCAACTAATTTACCGTAGGTTAGTTATTTAAAAGTTAATACTTATGTAACATACGTACCTACTGAACTTTTTTTTTTTACTTTACGGTACTGTACTGTTAGCTACTACGAACAGATCCATTCGCATATATGCGTTCCCGATCGCACTCCCTGACTGAAAAAACAACTAATCTATAGGAATCACTAGACACCGGTAATCAAGCAAAAATAAATAACAATAAACTCCAATTGAAAGAAAATCTCCCCAAGACGGTTGGTCACCGTGGGGTCAGAGACCATAACCCCCCAAAAAACCCCTCGCAGGAAATTAAAACTAAAAAAAATAACTGTAAATATAAC
>JAATLQ010020306.1:6574-26604 GCA_013421005.1 Heliconius erato x Heliconius himera | reverse complement strand
TTAACATGTTGTGGGTTGCTGGTGCCTGTGATAGGTACGAAACCCGTGTTACAGGTCGCCAGGTCTCCACCTCAGCATCAATTTTAATAGACAAGGCTACCTATTGTCATCATAATATAAAATAAAATAAAACGAAATAATTCACATGTAAGAGTGCATGTGCATGCGCGGGTGTGTGCGTGCGTGTGTGTGTGTGTGTGTGTGTGTGTGTGTGTGTGTGTGTATGTGCTTGTGTGTGCATGTGTGTGTGTGTGCATGTGTGTGTATGTGTGTGTTTGGGTGTGTATGTCACTGTTACATTACCTTGGGATTTCCAGAAGTTTTTCTACACTAGTATAAGATTGTTTTAGTAACCAATTAGTAACAATTGTTTTTAAGGTATTCTTATTTAATTTATACAAAGAAAGTAATTTATTAAGATGATTGTATATATGTGGTCCCAGGAAGACATAAAATCTATGACTGAAGAAAGTTTTGTTCAATGTTGTTGGAACAATATTACAATTTCTGCGACATACGTCGGGTGTAAAAATAGTAGAAGAATGCTGTTTACTTGTGATGGCTAAAACAAAGAGCTGTCTTACCGTTAAAACTTGGCTAAGTTCGTATATTTTAGTTGTAGGATATAGACGAGGCTTGTAATAGCAGACTTTGAGTAGAGCTCTCTGCGATCTTTCGATAAGCAGTAGGTTAGTTTTAGAAGCACCTCCCCAGGTGGTGATACAATAATTAAGTGTAGACTCGCACAGCGCCTTATAAACTGTTTTAATAATGTCGGAAGTAGATGATTGACGTAATTGCTTAAAGATAAACATAAGTTTGCGCACACGACTAGAGAGATCTAAAATATGTTTCTTAAAACTGAGGTCGCTATCTATTGTTACGCCAAGATAACGGATAGAATTAACACTTTCTACTTTATAATTCGTTAAATTATTATCTGCGTAAGTTATACTATATGTATCAGCAGATATAAATTTTTGATTACGAATAGAAAAGTTCATAAGTTTAGTTTTGCTAATATTTAAACTGAGCAAATTGCTATTTAACCAACTTCTAACAGAGTCGAAGCCTATTTGAGCCAAACGATAAGTTTCCTCCCAAGTACTCGAGGAAAATAAAAGGACAGTGTCATCCGCATACGAAAAAATTGTACCATTTTGAAGATTTAAGTTACATAAATCATTTATGTATATTAGAAATAGAATTGGTCCAAGGATGCTGCCCTGGGGCACACCGTATTCAGTGTATAAGTCGGAACTAATTAAAGAGTCTATCTTAACTTGCTGCACCCGATCAGTGAGATAACTTTTGAATAATGAGAGCTGAATTCCTCTGATGCCAATGGCTTCAAGCTTCGAAAGTAATATGGGAACTGAAACTGTATCAAATGCTTTAGCGAGGTCCAGAAATATCGCCACACATTTCTGACCTTTGTCTAAATAGTTAACGATATTGGAAGTCAAACTATGAACAGCGTCACTTGTAGACAAATTTTTCCTAAATATTCCTTAAGTTGTTAAGTTCTTTGTAAACAAAGTAGCTTAATTCTTATAATATTGTGTAGTTAGATATTAATAAATAATTACTTACTCGCGATGTATTATTATGTTTTCATACGCGTATATTGTGGCTGTTGTGGCCCAGTGAGGATAGCGTCTGTGCGAAATAAATCGAAAATTAGGTGGAAAGTGGAGAACTGAGTGTCTTATCATTAAAGTACCGCTGTTTTGTGGATAAGGCATAAATATGTATATTTTGAAAGTAAGAAGTAAAAGATTCTTTTAAATCTAAATCTATAAAAACGTAACTTATCATCATATTTTCTCTATCTCTATATGTTGTCTAACATATCAAAAAATATTTACAATATAGACAAAATATGATAGTAAATAACTTTTTTGGTTGTGAAGTTCGTTGATATTTTCAATATGAATATATAAATATATCATTATATTCATTTATAATAAATGACTTGTTCTATTAAAATGTGATATAAAATAATGTAAGAATGAAGTCACTAAATTTGGTTCCGCGTTTGTTTTTTTGAAGCTACAATCATTAGTAGGTGACACTTCATTTTAATAACCAGTATGTAGAAAATATGAAAATATAATATGTAATGAAATATTATTTTAAAAAATTAAGCCAACTTAGACATTTGACCTAACAATTCCGGGTAGTTGGAATAAACCTGATTCTAATCAAGAAAAACCATCTAATGTATCTATGTAATAAAATTAAAACTACACAGGATGCTATTATGACTGTAACTGGGTCCCTATTAAATTAAAAGATAACGATGTAATTTTACATTCGGATTTAGAAGTGGGAAATATTTCCCAAAAAAAGATTTTTTTTTAAATATCTATTGAAGTGACACTACATTGTTATCATCTCTTCGGAAGCAGTATCAATACTACATAATTATGTACATAGTTGTAGACAAAATTTTGTGTATATCACCCGATGAAATTGGCAAAAATTTCAAAAGCCTTATTTTAGGGCGGCGCTGCAGATATAAATTAAATATTTATTCTCCAAAAAAGGGCCGTGAGATCTATTTATATCCTAAGAGCTCGAGACTCTCTGCGAGATGTTATTAAAGATGCAGGTATTATTACAGTTGCTTCAAAATGTGTATACTGTAATATTCTGTCCGACAACATAAACAGTGTCCTAATAAAAATAGTGATAGACATACGATAGGAACGAGAAATAAAGATAAGTTTGTTACGCCAAGTCTTCACCTCCAAAAAGTTAATAAATCTTTTATGGGTCTTAGTATACGTGTATAATATAATAAAATTCCGCAGTGTATTCTAAGCTTGCCACTACCACAATCTAAAGCATCTGTAAAAAATACTATCAAGTAAAGCTTATTACACTTTTCAAGAATATTTACAGGATAGAGATGTATGGAATAAAGATGTATGGAAATATTTTTCTGTCTGACATTATAATATAATATACTTCAATTATTAGCTACTTTCATTTGTATTTATGGGATTATATTTTGTTAGAAAGCATGAATTGGCTTAGTAATCCCGTTATAGCAGCCATAAAACAACATTACGGATCAGGTACTTTGTAAAAATATGTGATTCCAAGTGCTATGTTGCCACGGCAACCGGCACACGTGCCGGCGTTGAGTTCTGCCACTCAACACACAAGTCCTCCAGAATTCAGTGAAAAGTGGGGAACGAAGTATATTAACACTAGGTTTCGCCTGCCTACCCTGCTGTGTGCAGGTTAAACTGATAAAAAAATAAGTCGTTAATCGGAAAAGTAAGTAAAAATCAGTTGAGGCCATAGTAGCGCAGGATCACAAGCATTGTAACGCAACGGTTGTGGGTTCGATTCCCTCTCGTGAGAAAGAATATTTTAATTTCTAATACCGAGGCCAAGGCGTGGCGTTGAGTTCCACTACCCTAGTACAGTCATCTAAACTCGCTATTAGAAATTTGCGCAATAATATTCAGAAGAATCAAGGAATTACAAGAAATTGGAAAAGTAGGTAAGTGTCTTAGCTTTTACCAAGACGCTGTAACATTAAGATAAGACAAGAGAAAAGGACTTTGAACTCTTCAACAGCGAACTAAGGTACAATTTTAAATGGTATCGCAATAAAAATATTCCAAATATAGCATTCGTTGGTATGATCATTGCTAACGAGACTTTGTTTTTTCCTTTGAAAACATTATGTTCCTTCATATTTATTTTGATTTGGTATAATATTTTGATCTTTAAATTACATTATGGGGCGCCCCCAATTTTCAAGCTCTGAGATTTACTTTTTTTTAGCAAAGTTAAATATGTTTTTTCAAATACTGTTCGCTGGGTGTCGCTAATGATATTGTGTGCTCAATGTTATCAGATTTATTTTGACTAGTAAGCTTAATAGTATCATTCTTTTATCATATGTTTTATAGCTAAACCTTCAGGTTTTTGGATAACTAAGCAGAAGTAAATTAAATATAAGTTCATTTTTTGACCATTTATAGAAATTGTATGATAAGATGAAAAATTTATATCAGAGTTATAACTAGTTAGATTATAAAACGAAAATCTCACAAATATTATCTGTATTACGTAAAATAATGGTCGTCGCGCAACGTGTTTAGGACGGTGGGTTTGATTCTCAATATAAAACACGGTATTGTTTTGCCAAATTGTTAAATAATAAAGAATTGGCGGTGCTTCTAAGCTACAATTTCTAATTACAATAAAACATTTTGAAATAAACGTTTTCCTCGCTATTTATTTCCTTTTAATCAATGTTTTCAAGTAAAAAATACATTATTTTACTCCCATAGATTTTCCGAATTTCCAGATATACTTCTATACCTATAATATCCTCATGGAGCTCTATAAATAACATTGACAGTATTTACATTTTAAATCCTCTCATTCGGTACTCGTTGTCTAATATTAAATCTATTCGTTGTTCTAAAATTCGATTCTTTGTTGGATAAAGAAGTCTGAAATTTTCTGAATTCACCGACAGATTGCGTCGATATTTGATATCCTTCTGGACGATAGTAAAGCTGTGGAATTAGATTTTGTTATATTTTACGAACTTTTTATGTGCAATTTAACTTTATTTGAAAAATATCTAAAATTTCAAATAACTATTGGTAATACCAACTCCGGCTGTCATTGTGACGTGCATTGAATGCAATACTTGTTAGTTTAAATCCAATAAATATACGAGTCAATAAATATTTTATTGGTCCCGTCGAGATATGATAAAGTTTTATCAGGTTTTGGTATCTGTTTGTCTTTCAAGCTCTGTGTCTGATCTGACGTAACTCTAAATGCATTACAGCATACTGAAAGTAATATTATTTATTAATTTTAATAAATACTAGCGATATGACACTTTTAATTAAATTTAATTTTCACTTAAATCTAAACAAGTACTATATTTACTTTTTTTACAGCCAGCCAACAACAAATTTCTAGAAAGGGCGGAATGTGAAAAATATAGTTTTTTTAATACTAGACTATCCCTTGATCGCTATATTAAACATAAAGCTAAAAAAAAATAAAGTAGATGAAAACATTACAGCTAAAACCACTACAAATATGGTAAACAACAAATGTTCTAATAATAATAATAATACTAATTATTATAAACCCATTATTAAGTAGTAATAACCATTATTAAGTAATAATAGACAATTTGCATACTATAGTATGTTATACCTTTACTCGTATATTACCGTAATGTATTCCGTTAGTAGACGGACTGACGGCTGACTGACGGTTATTCATTATGTATCTGGCACAGTTAGGGAACCATCACGAGACTATTACAATGCTGGGTTATTATCAGCTTCATGCTGTATCTTCCACACAGCAGGGTAGGCAGAGGGAACCTAGTGCTAAAACATTCCGTTCCCCATTTTCCGCGGAATTCTGAAGACATTGCGTGTTGAGTAGCACCGCCCTCTGCCTCGATACCGGAGCGGAGAGATAAAGGAAAATATACATTTTAAATAAATATTTCATTTCCTCGAGTGGGGATTGAACCCATAACCAGTCAGTTTACAGTCACACTTTGTGTGCTACGCCACGAATGGCCTGGATTATAATTTTAATGAATATTGTATTGTTACTGCTCGCTATGCATTAGCCTATCCTGCTATATAGGAAGACTTTCGCTACTCAAAAGACATTGTAAATTCATAATTAATCGATGCCATAGGTAAGATTAATAAACTACGCTGAAAAAATGACAATTATAATTATAGTGCACCGTCAATTTGATCGACATCAAAATTAGATTTGCTTTGATTCAAATTAAACTCCAATTACTTGATTAAAAAAAATTGTAAACAAACGTTTGTAAAACAATATGTATTAGAAAGCATCACATGAAAGGATACAATAAAATTTTATCGAAACAATTTTTCCCGGCTGCTAAGGAAGGGTTATGTTTTTCGAGCGTATCTTGTATGTATGTAATATTCTTTATTATCTCGTATCTCCAGAGCCGCTGAACGGATTTACATATTTGAGGTGTCGTTAGATTTGTATTAGTAGGCCAAGTGTTCTTAGATAGGTGACGTTAATAAAAAATAATCATGGCGGCTGTGGTACGCCACTGGACGTAGTGAAAAAAAAAAATTTCGTTTCGAATACTACAATATGGGTATCAAATTAAAGAGCTCAATTTCAAGATTGAAAAAAGTATATCATGATTATCATTACCATAATAAATTCTAACAAAAAAATGAAAAATGAAAAAAAAAATTGTTAAAACAAAAACCCCGACTGCATAAAACTAAAAAGAAAGTAAACAAGCCCAATAGTTTAATAGGATTAACAGTCGGGACCTATAAGTAATTCTTCAATCAATAAAATCTTTATCAGGAATCCCGCATAATTTAAAGAGGTCCCGACTGTTAATCCTAATAAACTATTGGGCTTGTTTATTTTCTTTTTAGTTTTATGCAGTCGGGGTTTTTGTTTTAACAAATATTTTTTTTTAATATCACTTTTCAATAATAAATTTTTTATATGTACCTAATAATATATTATACTATAGACCAAAAATTCCATTTTCAAATCGATATACGATTTGCGTAAGGTTTTTGCATAATATTTAAATTATATTTTTTCATTATCTTTATAAAGTTATATAAAAAATATCACTGTTGCGCAGTAGGATTGTGGGTAAATACAACAATTTCGGTCGTTGTAGATTCAAATTACATTACAAATGGCACTCCGTTCTCCACTTTTAACTCAATTTTATGACTGCATTGTCGGAATTGAACTCAATATCAAATCCCATAATTGAATTTCTAAGCAAACACAGCCAATTCCCTTAAAACATTTATCAAAACAAGCTCATATCAATGTTAATTAAGTTGAACTGCATACAACGTAACTGACATCTTTAACGGCAACGGTTATAAACCCCCTTTTTCGTTTAATCTTGCTTTCAAATTTTCAAACACCTTTATCTCAGAATCTTTCTTTTCATCTTCGAATCGCGTGCTCAAGTCCGCTTTTAGCAGAGTACAAGTACTGAAGTGTTCGGTTAATCTTTTAAGCAATGAAAGTATGAGAGTAAGTATTAGAGTAAGTCCTATTGTTCTAAAGATGCGTCCGCGATACTGAATAGCCAAGTCAAAATCTATTAATAAGTGATAAGACAGCGTGCAGCGTGTTAGGAGTAACAAGTTATACTTTAGAATTCTTTCGTTCCAACGCTTGGGAATATACGGGTTTTTAGTTGTTTAATTCGCGACGTCGACGAGACGGTTCAAATGTTTATACGTTTTCTAAAAAAGTATTTTTCTTTTCTAAGTGTGAAATAACACAAATTTATTAAAAATATAATGGAGACATGTTTAAAAAAAATATTGAAACCCCATGAATGTATGAGACAGTTTTTTGGGGAAGTCCCGGCTGGAGATAAGACAGATTTCGTGCTAGCGGGTTGGACTATTTTTTTATTTATATGCCTGTACGAATGATGAACACCCTCATTCTTAGATTCAAATCTGTAGTCAGAAATCAATTTTTTAAGCTTCATTCTAAATGCTGTATACAGCTACTGGATATAGTAGGCAGTGGGAAACTAGTACTAACACGCTGTGTTTTCTATGCACCATCCAATTTTTGAGACATTGCTGGTTGAATTGTCAAAATTAACGCCGCACTTTGTCTTGTTTCGGGGTGTCTTAACACTAGGTTCCCTCCGCCTACCCTGGTGTGTGCGAGATACAGCGTGAAGCTATTTTATTTGATTTATGATTCATATTCAAATATATCAGTTCTGTGTATTATTTATGCGGCTGTATCATATTAAGCAGATAATGAATGTACGACAGACATTTTGAATTATTATATAACATATTCAACGACTTTTCACGTTTACACAAAACCACAATGTTTTTTCGTCATCTGTCCTATTTTAATGAAATTTTATTGCTTTAGAGATGTCTGTTATTGTTATATGTATACAGATATGTACCAAGCTAGATTTTTAAATATTCCCTCTAAATTTAAAGTATCGTTACTGTTGAGGCCAGTCGTGGCGCAGGGGCACAAAGTGCGACTGTAAAACCGACTGGTTGTAGGTTCGATCCCCAATCGAAGAGATGAAATATTCACTTAAATTTATATTTCTATTTCTTCGCTCTAGTGTCGAGGCAAAGCGCAGCGTCGAGTTCTGCTACTCAACACGCAATGCCTCCAGAATTCGGCAGAAAGTGGGGAACGGAGTCTTAACACAAGGTTCCCTTTACTTACCCCGCTGTATGCGGGATACAGCGTGAAGCTGATTTAATTCGATTTTTTAGTGTAATAGTAAATATGGTGTAATTGTAGAATTTTATTGTTAAAATGAAATCTTAATGGCACAGGGGCAGAGCATGCGTTTGAAAAAAAAATAACTAATTTACAACTAATAAGATATATTATGTATGAATAGTTATGTAAATTGATATTAATCTACAGTATATTAATATTTATAGAAATAAATTGAAAAGTATTGCTGCACAAGCTTGGCACCTTTTTATATTGAGCTTTGCTTTCGAGCATATTTTTTGTCCCATATTGATAAAAGACACACATATGCATAAATAGTTAAATTCGATTTTACTCGAGAGAAACAGATTCATTTTCTCGCTCAAGTAAGAAAGTAAATTGCAGCGTTAAGTTCTGTCAGTTAAGCGAGTTGCGCGTGGCAGCCAACGTATTTTAACACTAAATTACTATTTATGGGATACTGTGTAAAGGTAAAATAAAGGATATAAGTATTATAAAGGAGGAAATAATATAATGCAATCCAAATTTCTATTACGATGCAGTTAAAGTTGACGCTGCCTGAAAGGAACAACAAGTTTCGTCAAAGAATGTGCGCGTTTCGTAAAAAATACCGCCTTCTCGGATGAAACTTATTAGTCTTAAAAATATTCATTTATGGTTGCTACTAAAATAATATGTACACATTGCTGCATTTGTACCGTGATATTGACCTAATCTATCTTATTGGTTATCTATAATTAAAGATTGAGGCCAATCGTGGCGCAGCGGCACGAAGTGTGACTGTAAAACCTGGTTGTGGGTTCGATCCCCAGGAGGAGATAAAATATTTACTTAAATTTTTATTTCTATTTCTTTGCTCTGGTGTCGAGGCTAAACGCGGTGTTGAGTTCTGCCACTCAACACGCAATGGCCTCCAGAATTTGGCAGAGAGTGGGGAACGGAATGTCTTAACACTAGGTTCTCTTTGCCTACCGTGCTGGATGCGGCATACAGCATGAAGCTGATTTAATTTAATTTTGATTTTTTAACTAATTAAACGAGTTACCAATAAGGAATTCAGTAACATAAAAATCTTTTTGTATTTGTCTTTTAAAATATAATTGGAATAAAATATTATCTTAAACGGAAATGTCAAGTATCCTCTTGCCAAATTTCCCCACAAAACAACTAAGGTCTCAAAATGTCACTTCTGTTTTCAATCCCGATTCTCTAAAGAGTCTCTGTCAACATTGCGGTCACAGATTTACAATAAAATAAGGGATGCGAGTAAATTCACATTCCATTTGAAGGTGTGGGTTCGACTGTGGAATAACAATGAGCTGGCAGATACGATTTCACGAATTATATGTGTAAATCGCTATAAGGGTGCCGCAAGGTTCAATTCTGGGGTCTCTTTTATGATTTATTGATATCTTGTGATTTTGAATGCCAAAAAAAGCTAATAAATATTTTTTTTATTTTGTTGTGAATTGTTATTGTGCTTTAGAGTTAAGCATAGTGATATTAAAAGGAATTTAATTTTTATTTTATGTCTGTGGTCATTGTGAGGCAGTATCTGATTATGAACGCTATAATTGTGGGTTCGATCCCCAATCGATACATCCATTTACATTTGTGTTTATTCTGGTTCTACCGCTTTGTCTACAAAGTGCAGCGTTGAGCTCCTCCTCAACAAATAATGTCTCGAAAGTTAAAATATAGAACAGAGAATCTGCAATTAAATCTGCAAAAAAATCCTGCAATAGCTTTTTTATAGAAGTTACATGACTTTAAAAAAAAATGCTAAATCTAGATTAAATCAAAACAGCACACACACGCACACACGACATTACGGAATTTATCAAAAAATCTCAAGAGCAACGCAAGCAGTAGAAAGAACATACAAACTCAGAACTTTAACATTATTCAGGTTGTACATCCGGGTAGTCCCCTTTTAATGAGGTCAGTTAAACAAACCCAGCTCACAACCGCATCTAATACGAGATAGCTGACTGAAATTTTAAACTGAAAGTTCATGAATAGTTAATAATATACGTATACAGAAACTTGAGAAATTAGCGCATGTTTGTGTTCACATTATATATGTTACTTTTAGAGATACGATGTTTGTTTTTTGAATAAATAATTTTGATGTAATATTACGTGTCATATAGCAGAATAGGCACGGGGATTTTAATGTTAAGATCCACTTTTTGCTCAATTTTTATGGCGTGTAGAGTGGCGGAACTGAACGCCGCTCTTTTGTCTCGTTCTGGTAGAGCAAGAAAGTTAAAATACGTCGTATTCCTGAGTGGATATCGAACCCACAGCTGCCCTGTTTACTTGTTTAGAAATAATGATAGTTGGAAAGTATTTAGCGTGATGGTTGTAAATTCTAAATCAAGGAAATTTTAATATAAATTTATATAATTATATGTATATTGAGGTCAGTCATGGCGCAGGGGCACAAAGCGGGACTGTACAAGCGACTGGTTGTGGATTCGATCCCCACTTGAGGAAATGAAATATTTATTTAAATTTAAATTTCCATTCGCTCTGGTGTCGAAGCTAAGCGCGGCGTTGAGCACCGCTACTCTACACTCCGTAAAAATTGGCCAGACAATGGATCTTAACATTAATGAACGCATGCAATGAATTCCGCGGGAGGTGGGGAACGGAATATCTTAAAACTAGGTTCCCTCTGCCTACCTAGTGTAGTGTAGTGTATGCTGGAGTATGTAGTAATTATAAGTCTTTATAAATTACTAGCTTGTATCGCAACTCCACTCCCGGGGTCAATAGAAAAAAAAATAAGATATATGTATAACATCATGACCGCATCTACAGTGATTTACATCGAAACGATTAACGTAAAGCAAAACAAAAACAATTTTACAATTTGAACTAGTATTTTTTTAGATTACTGCCTTACATTACTAAACAAACTCTTCAACTTTATAATAATAATACAAATTAGCATATAACTTTTAAACCAGAGTATTTATTAAAGCAGACGCTTATTAGAATTTATATGAACTTATTGTATTTCATACATATATTCATGTTAATATTTCTGCATCTAATATTCTTATTTAAAGGCATGGTGTTTTGAAGTTTGTTTAGTAGAATTAGAAATAACAGCTATATTATTATTTATTAGTGTAACACCCCTGAAAGCTAAAAAGTTAAATAAAAAAAGTACGTAGTGGGGTTTGAAAATGTGCCTATTAGACAGTTTTCAAGAGACGAGCCGGTTCAAATACTGCTATGTTTCAATGTTTATACGTTTTCTAAAAATGCATATTTGACATTGTTAAGTTGATAACAAAATAAAAATATATTGCATTATGATTCTATCATAGCACAGTGAGCCAGCGTCTCCACCACTGCGCTCAAAACGCAATCTCTCAAATATTGGGCGGAAAGTTAAAAATCATAAATGTGATTTTTTTATTCTATTAATAATATTTATTATTTTAAATTCAAAGCTCAAAAAAATTACGAAATAGACATAAAACGTTCCAAAAACTATCAGATTTAGATTATATTCTCTAGTAAAAGTTTATCTATATATAAGCGATGAACACATTAAATTGATAAAACACGTGTATCTCGGTTTTGCACCAATTCCGCACGTCATTCAACGCGAATGACGAACAAAAAGTCTGGAATCGCTCCATGCAACAGTTTCAATACAAGCCCGCATGTTTTCATCAAAAACGAAACGAGTGCACAAAGCTTTATCCCATAATACTTAAAAGGCTTCGTAAATTTTTGTAAAGTGGTTTTGGTAGACTGTGGGACAACTTTAGACTGTAAATGCGATGGTTGTGGGTTTGATCATTAATCAGGGGCTATGATTACCTATTTTTTATTTATTTGCTTTTCCTGTTCTGGTAGACTGAAATCTGACTGACTGAATGAGTTCCGTTTCAAATTGGGCGAAAAATGGACAACGATATATTAGAACTAGGTTCTCTCGCTCTGCCCCGCTAAACACGGCACAAAGCATCAGTCTGTGAGGTGAACAGTGGATGAGCTGATTGTCTAGTGGTGCTGTGATCTCCTGAAAAAATAATACACTAGCGACGTAATTAAATCACTTTGCAAGGAGTGTTTCTAAGATGGTAGCAAAATGGATAATGAAGTGTGTGTCTTAAAACTAGTTTATTACTTTTAGATCTGAAAGTAAACTTATCAAGGAGGCCGTAGTAGTGCAGTGGCAGAGAGTCTGTCTAAAAAACATAGTGAGTATGGAGTCGAATTTAATTATTTTCCTTTCCTCGACCTCGTAGCAAGACAAAAGCGTTAAGTTCCGCCGCCGAAAACACAATATCTCGATGATTAGGTGAAAAGTATAAAACGAAATGTTTTAACATTAAGTTCCTTCTGCCTACCTTAGTGCATACTACAAGGTGAAGCTATTTCTTAAGTAATCTTACGGTACATTTTCTTAAACGCTACTAATAAAATGAAATGGTAGAATCGTGTTTTATCCTTCGATCAGCACAAATCTTATTATGTGGCTAATAAAGGTCGGCAGAGCTATAAATTAGCATTAGAAGGAAATCGCTTGATGGCCGGCGGTGATCAAACGATGTTTTTTGCAACCTATTTTTAGTATCAGGTGGACTGGGTGTATATATATATATATATATATATATATATATATATATATATATATATATATATATATATATATATATATATATATATATATATATTAGATGACTTTAAGAAAAAAAGAGGTCATCAGTTTGTCATGTATTGAGGCTTCCAAGTGCGTGTGTCTTATTTCGTAGGTGTACACTTGCTTGCATATTTGTCAGGTTGTTGTGTTGAAAAATGTTTTAAATATTAAAACTTTATGGAAGAGAACTAATTTTGCTTTCCGTTCCACTCCGTTCCCATTAAGACATTTTCGTTCCTCATTTTCCAACGAATTCTGGAGACATTGCGTGTTGAGTGGCGGAACTTAGCGCCACGTTTTGCCTCTTTATCAGAGCGAGGAAATGAAAATATTAAATATTACATTTTCCGGGGCGGAAATCGAATCCACAACCTGTCGCGTTTACAGTCGTACGTCGTCGTGCGTTACGTCGTACTTTGCCCTAGTGCTACAATTGGTCTCTCTTATTATTTTTTCTAACTTCACGCTGCATCCTGCATAGGGTAGACAGAGGGATCCTAGTTTTAAAACATTCCGTTCTTCACTTTCCGTTGAATTTTCGAAACATTGTGTGTTGAGTAGTGAAACTGAATGTCGCGCTTTGCCTTGTTACCAGAGTGAAGAAATTAGGATATTAATAAATAGTAATTCATTTCCCTAAGTGGTAATCGAACCCATAATCGTCGCGCTTACAGACACGTGCTCGTGCCACTGCGCTGCGATGGCATCACACCATTTATTCTTCCTTCTGTCATTCTTTTTACATTTTTTTACCAGACTGAACATATATCTAATTGCTCTTATAATTAATTACCTACTTTGCATGATTGGATTGAGATCATACATATGTATGTCGTATATAAATGTACGTGGCTCTAGTAATATGATAAAGCTAAAGTTTAATTGGTCGATCTCGGTAATCTCAGGAACTATGTTTTGAGTAGTAGTTAATCTCAAGAACTATAATTTGAGTTTTTTTGGAAATTCCATTTATACAGATTTATCAAGCTATGAGCAGCAATATAAGCAGGCTATTATATAATTTGATACTACCTGCTGTCAAAGTTACCTGAGTATTTGTCATGTCTCATGCACAGTTATTAGTTATACCCTATTAAACACATGGGCCAAGATGCGGGTAAATGTTGCTTTTAAATCCTTCCAAGCGGGACTTCCTTCCTTCTTGCCTTCCTTTAAGTATAATAATCCCAATTATTCCAAATTAAAATTAAAATTAAAAGTAAAAATTATTTAAGTTGAAACTAAAGAAATATATGTAAAAGTGTATTATTGTTTTAAATGTAACCATTATAGTATTAAATCCGAAGTTCGTATTTAATGAATGTTCTCAGACCAATTATCGTTTTATATGAATGATTTACGTAATCGTATCACGAGTAAATTTGTAAAGTTTATTATTAGCGAAGTGCCATAGCTTTGTTTGTTTGTACCGTACCTCAAAATGACAAAACGAAACCCTTTTCACTTTGTTGTCCGTCTATCAAGAGTATTTCTCTCAAGGTCACGTGGATGTATCAATCTGAAATTAATTTCAAATATTCAGATCTACAGTCAAATCAAGCGTCTGACCCCCAATATTAATAACCTTTCTCCAACGTCAATCTTAGATTGTTTCATATATCTATCCAATCTAGAGATTGGATTGTTAATATTGCGCGTTAGTCAACGCTATCAAAAAATATGAGCGATAATATATCTTTTTGCTATATTTTATATGAAGTTCGCCTTGTAAGAAGTGAGCAGCAGAAATAAAGAAAATATAGGAATTTATAACTATGACACAGTAACATATATATAAATAAAAATAAGTGCATACGTCCGCATGTCTAAGTTTATCAATTTTCATATATCCAACTTACACTTATCATTTTTATGAATTTGCCAGCCGCCATTGTGCCAGTTGAGCACAATTTACTTGAAGAATGTGTAATATAATCAATAGTGCCTCGCGCATACAGGAGGGTAGGCAGAGGAAATTTAGGGTTAAGACTCTATTCCCCACTTTTAGCCCATTTTTTTATGTATTGTCTGTTGAGTTTTGGAACTTAAAACCACGCTTCATCCATGAGTTCCGCTTCTTGCCGTGCCGCGCTTTTGCCGCTGTACCATGCGAATAAATGAAAACATTAATGAATCATTTTCCATAGTAGTAGTACATTCATAAAAACAACATATTCTTATAAATTTCAGTAATTTAGAAAATAATATATTAATGTATAAGACGGCGTAAAAGCACAAGCGTGCGACTGTTAACGCGATAGATTATGGGTTCGATTCCCATTCGAAGGAATGAAATATTCATTTCCTTGTTCTGGTTACGAAGGCGGTTGGTTCGCGGCGTTGAGTTCCGCCACTCAACATTCAACCTCCAAAATTCGGCAGAAAATAAGGAAATATCTTTATGGAAATAGAATGTCTTAACACTAGGTTCCCTCTGCTTATTCTACTATCTGCGGGATACAATGTGAAACTAAAAAAATATAACCGAATTAGTTTTATCTCGCGCTGTCGAATAGAAGAGTAGGCAGAGGGACTTACTATTAATACACTCTTTTCCCATTTCCCAAAAATTTTTGGAGAAATAATGTTACATAGCGGAATTCAACACCCTTGAACTTCTAGAGCTGAGAAATGCGAATTATTAATTTAACCCTTGTAGGAATCGAACAAACAACTATCGAATATACAGGTAGGCGTTACCTGACTATGCTGCGACGATAAATTTTTAGACCCAGTTGCCTGAAGACTAAACAATAATGTTTCTTTGGTTATAAACTTAGAAAAGCTAACAAAAAGGTGGCTTTCAAAATTCGGTTTTCTGCTTTCAGCTGAGACCAATTCTGAGAGTGTGACCTTAGGAATTAGATTCATCGTTTGGTGGTCAAAAGAGCCTTTTTAGGGACCGAAACTTAACGTAATTCATCAAGTTGTAAGTTTAATACAAAAAAAGGATTAATACGCTTATTGGCGTAAAGTTATAAAGGGTTATTTTGTGAATGAAGATTAGTAATATGGTAAAGTTACCATGAAGCATTACAAATCTTAATCAAAATTTATCTTATTTTGTTACCAAATAGGCATAGGTAACCATATAAGAAAGAATTGAATATTTTTTTTGCGTATAAAGAAAAAAAAATAAAATATATATTTTTAAGATAATAAGATATATATTTTTTTAATGTACTTCATGAAAACGCACAACCAAAAGTACACGGCATAAAATTCTTTTAGTTATAGGATGAGTAGTATTGGAGAGCTCTAAGAGGAGATTTCCCACAACTTCGTATAGTAAAGAGGAAAACGGAAATTATTTGTTCTCTACGTCAATTAAAGTAACGGGCAACAGCTTGTTTATTTTAAGAAAATGGTGAAATATTTAGTCAACAATCACCAATTTTTATTTTTAAAATTTCATTTACCATATCTATATTTCATTGAAATTATTTCTCATTATTGCGAGACTATAAATATCTAGTACAATATATCCTAAATTCGAATTCTGCTAACACAATAGAATTATATTAATAACTTTCACAAGCTCGCGTTACATTGTGTAAGGACAATATACTTTTATGTTTCAACGCTTAATAAATGTGATACACCAGAAATGAGGTTTGGAAAACGTGGAAGGAAATATGATTTTTTTCGTTATTAGCTTTTAATTTTTGTAACCTTTTTCTAGCTTCGCATTATATTATTAGAGGAGTAGTCAGACAGACCGGAACGCCAAACGCTACGGTCCTTGGATTCTTCTTTCATCGTGTCTTGTCCTCTGTCATCATACATACATGCCCTTCGGGGCTTGCTTCACGCGACCTTTCTTCAGTATTATTGATACTTTGTTCTCCAATGTCAACAGAGGTCTCCCTTTGCCTCTTCCATTACTTACTCTTAGGCTCTCAGCGTGCTAGGTGTAGCCTTGGGCTAGGTAAGCCCATCCTGACTACAAATAATATATATTTTTTTTAAACTTCACGCTGTATCCCACAGAGCAGGGTAGGCAGAGGGAACCTAGTGTTAAGACACTCCATTCCCCACTTTCTGCGGAATTCTGGAGGCATTGCGTGTTAAGTGGCAGAACTCAATGCCGCACTTAACCTCGACACCAGGGCGAAGAAATGAAAATATAAATTTAGATAAATATTTCATCTCCTCGAGTGGGGATCGAACTCACAACCAGTCAGCTTTACAGTCATACCTCTGCGCCACGACTGGTCTCCAACAGATAATCTTAACGTTAATAACTTTTATGTTTGGCATATCATAATTATTAAGTTGACTATTAGAACTGCAAATTATTAAATATTATTTGTTATTAGTTTTGAATTGTGTAAGAAATAAAGTTATTATTATTATTAAATCATTTATTTCACGGACGAAGAACCTAGTGTCGTTTAGTGTAGTGTCGTTAGACATTGGTTTCTAAAAATGTTTCGATTACGAGAGGGAATCTAATCAAATCAAACCCATAGCTCTTCCAGTCAAACGTTGCTCCTGTGCTTATAATAGGCGAAAATAACAGTAATCCTTTACGAATTTTGTTAGATAATCGACAATTTGATTTCAATCTTAGGCTTCAATAGCGATACACTAAATTGTACAACAGATTGAGAGGGAATCTGAAACAGCTCGTGACCGATAGAATGTAAATGAGACTTTAGCAAGTCAAAGGCTAGCAGTGCTTAGATGTTGTTTTTTATTTACGGGCCTAAATCGAGTTGGCTACAAAGCTTATAGTGAAAGGCTTTTCATAGGGAGTTTGTTTCTTTTTAATGTGAGAGAGATTACTGAGTGAATGACTGACAATACTGTTGGACTGGGAAAATTAAAATTTTGTTAAAGAAGTAGCTTAGAGAGTGTAAAAGAACACTAAAATAATTTCGAATTCTTACGGATACGGGAGTAATATAATTTTCTATTTATATCTTAAAGTCAATGCTAATAAAGTTACAGGAAACGACGAGAATCTATTCTGTTTTCGGCATTTCATTTAGCAAACAAACTGTAAAAATTGGTAAAGGAATAGGACTTAAAAAATAATAATATTTCGAAATTAAAAGATTTTATTATTAACAACAACTGCTACTTGCATAGACTACTTGTTTTCTCGTCCAATTACTAAAACACTTCAATATATGAAATCCAATCCAATTCTATCTATAGAAAATAAAAAACATCAGAATCGTGAAATTAATTTTTTGTTAAACAAACAGAACTGGAATAATGTGTAATTGTATAAGAGTTGTGCATTCGAAAAATAAGATAATAACGAACAGAAAGAGCCCTTAATAACGGTCCGCGGGCAGAATTCACAAGTGCGTTATTTTTCCTACTCTACTGACATTCACAATTTGCCAAGTAAAAGTGAAAGTGGCATCAGATTCTAAGATATTTTCTTATTAACATAAGTGATATATCACTACGTTGAAGAATTGAATGAGAAAATTCACTCCTCAGTGAGAATTTGTAAATGAAAATGAAGAGGCCGTTGTTATGGAGAAATAATTATTTTCATTTTCACGTGCTAAGTGATGAAACTTAACGCCACGCTTTGTCTGATAAATAAAAATAAAAACGAAACGAGACGAGCGTAGAACCGACGCGTTTATATTCGATGTCCCGCTGCGCCTCGACGCCTGTTGTACAATATACAGTTATACGTTCAAATATTGTATTATTCACGTACCATTTCCACAATATTTTACAATCTAAATTCTACCTCTTTTATATTGTATATATAAAATCAACCTCTTTTATGTTATATTTTTTTAACAAACATATTTGTATTTTTTTTTATTTCGCGGGTTTTGTTTTATAATGAACTCTTATTTTTTTTAAATATTTGTTCGGATTTTTATCAGTCAGTTGTTATAGATGTTGTTTAAATGTAGAATTGGATAATTTTTTACATTTTTATGTTGTCATTCCAAGCTTATGAAAGAAAAATACTTATTAAGAAAATGTTTTAAAAATTGAAATTCCGCTACGTTCAAATTTCGATACATTTTCTTAATAAATAGATTAATAAATAGACTAAACCCATTTTATTATAAAACTACGTTACTTATTAAAAATTATGATGAAAACAGGTGTATTTTTTCTAGAAACTAGTTAATTGATATGCTAATGTAAGCCTGACTAAATTGAAAGTTCAGAACCCGACTCGGTAGACGTTAACAATATGTATGCATATATTTTTTAGTTAAACGGGATACAGATCCCGTATATAGCAAAGTAGAAGGAATCTAACTCTGATATATATAATAATATAAGTTGTAAGAACCCGAAGTAGCTCTGATCGAAGATACAGTGGATCACACCAATATGATTAATATTATAATAGTAGTAGTAATATAGATTATTAATATTCACCTTTCCCTATAACTCAACTATCCGATATAAAAATATTTTTTCTATTATAACTAGTAGTTCCTGAGATTAGCGTGTCCAACCAACACACTTTATTATATTAAATATACAGGGTGGAAGTGTCAGCATCTCTTTAAATGAAACCACAGTCTTAACTACTCTATAAAAGCCTAATACAATTAAAAAAAAATCCCAAAAATGAAAAAAAAAATAGATTAAGGATCTAAAACTATTTTCTTCCTCTTCCAGATTGTCAAATTAGTTGATTTTTTTGGACCATATCTTAACTATCGGGCCAACGATTTTCCTTCCCCTTTGTCCACACCCTAAGTAATAATAGAATTGTTTGTTACATAAGGCCAGACGTGTCACACTCGATTCTCTCAATAGTCGCTAGAGACGCCTCATTGATTATTACTATATTACTTCTACTTAAGTATTTTTCTGGCCAGTCGTGGCGCAGCAGCACAAAGTGTGACTAAAACACTTCGGGGTTCGATCCCCACTCGAGGAGATGAAATATTTACTTAAATTTATATTTCCATTTCTTCGCTCTGGTGTCGAGGCTAAGCGCGGCGTTGAGTTCTGCCACTCACCACGCAATGCCTCCAGAATTCGGCAGAAAAAGAGGAACGGAGTGTCTTAACACTAGGTTCCCTCTGCCTACCCTGCTGTGTGCGGGATACAGCGTGAAGCTGATAAAAAT
>JAATLQ010020289.1:6279-24723 GCA_013421005.1 Heliconius erato x Heliconius himera | reverse complement strand
TATATATATATATATATATATATATATATATATATATATATATATATATATATATATATATATATATATATATATATATATATATATATATATATATATATATATATATATATATATATATATATATATATATATATATATATATATATATATATATATATATATATATAGATATATATAGATATATATATATATATATATATATATACCAAGATCACCAACACAAACTATTCCAGTTTATGTATCTCGTTTATCAAATAAAAAATGCAAAATCAAAATTATTAGGCGTAATAGAAAAATAAAATATAATTATTGTTATATTTAATGTTTTTATACTTTTATCTTAATGTCTTTTCTTAGGTACATAAAACTTCAATAATAGTTTTATTTATTATATTTTGCCAAATAATTAAATTATTAATAAGAGCGCTGTGACGCAATAGGACTGGATAACTAGTGACTGTAAGCGCGATGGTTTTGAGTTTATTCTCCTCTTGAAGTATTTTTTGACTTTTTTGTATGAGGAAAAGTTAAAAAACTTTTTCTTTTATAGAAGAAGAACTTTCACGGAGCCTTTCTGGCTTCTACATCGGTAACTTCGTGCTATACTAGTTTACGCTATAAATCGTAATTGTATTGTAAACAATAACATCTTTTTATATTTAAAGTCATCATCATTCATACTTAATTTACGGAAGGAATTAATGCACGGAAGTGATTTAAGAAATAGATCAGAGATTTTTTATTAAAAAAGTTTCTCATTGTTTGTATTAAAGCTTATGGTTAATTACTGGTTGTGGTTAAATACTTACATAGATGCTACTAATCTCTATTTTTAAATTATGTATATTTTAAATTATGTCCGTAGTTTACTCTCATTCTCTCTCTCTGCCTTTCATTGATAGCTTGCATAGCTATAAAATTAATGAGAGTCTTTTATATTTGAATGTTCCTTGTGTAGTCAAAAAAGGAATTAAAGTCTTCTGTATTTTTTCTTGTTGTATGTGTAAGAAATAACAACTGCTAATATACAAAACTAATTATTTCAATAATAATAATAATAATAATAATACTTTATTGCACAAATGGTAATAAAACATACAGTTCATAACAGTAATTAAAAGATACACAAATGTGCAATGGCGGCCTTATCACTAAAAGCAATTTCTTACAGGCAACCATAAAATATCAAAGGATTTACTTCAAGCAAGAATACAGGAAGGTGCAAAAAGCATTGTTTTATAAATAAAATATAAAATAGTCAATGTTCTAATTCTGGGAAAGTATAGGTACTCATATTACCAATAAAAAATATGTTTAAAAAAATTGTTGCTATTCTTTGTTATACCAGTATTGGCTGTGTGCAAAGTACTAGGTGGGAATATAATCGCTCGCAGCGGTGGTGGCCAAGTTATGGCCCCCTTTCTTCAAAATATGAGTGAATTGTCCAGAGAAGAGACACAAAAAACATATAATATTGCCAGTGTAAGAATTTATGTCGAAAGGATTATGCAAAGATGAATGATGAAGTCGGGAATTTTATAAAAATTGGTATATTCCAAATTTTTAATAAGATTCCCGAAAATTTATTTAATTGCATTAATTTTAGAACATTATACATATCTTCTGTGTATTGGTAAATTTACAAGCTGTTTAAAAAAGATCTTTAGATCTGTAAATATTTCTTTATAATTACACTTAACAAATAAAACAAAAATAATTAAAATAAAATTACTTTTATTTCTTAAATTACATTCTGTTTTGGTATTTAAATAATAGATTAATAATTAACATTTTTAAATTGCGTATTTTAATAATAATAAAATAATTTCTATGACATATTTTCTTTTTATGGTCAAGGTACAACACATTACTGAAATCATTTTCAGTAAAATGACGTTTTAATTACTAGTATTGATATTATTATACTCATTTGCACAAGTATTTTCTAAAAACAATAATTTGCAATAATGTACAAAGTAAAATCTTAACAAAACGAAAACGTCAGAGCCAACAAATTTGCGTACGCTGGGTGGCGCTGTAGTCGTGCACGGAGCCAATAAAACATATATAAATACGAATATCAGTCATTTGTGATTTGTTATAGGGCTCGCGCACATCATTGATTTCTTTTTAAATAAATTATATATTATATTAATATTGTTAAAAAATGAAGGTTTCAATTTCGTTACTTTTGTGCATTTTTGCCTTGTTTGCAGTCAGTCAGGCTAACCCTGGGTAAGTAATAGAAAATATATTTTTTAACATAATTTCGTTGTGATAAACCAAAAAAATATGCGACGCTTATTTATGTGCTTTCTAAAAAAATTGTATTTAAATATAAATAAAAAATAATTCATATTCAATTCGTCAATAAGATTTTTAAGTTTCATTCCTTTAAGTGATAAATTTTTGATTGCACAGTTTTGTGTTGCCCATTCACATTTTAATTACCTACATTTTAAAATAATTTCAAACTCGAGTAATCACTTAACAATTAAAAAATATAAATAGATAAATATTAGATAAAATAAAGATACATTTTAACCATACTCTTCTCCACCAAAGAAACTTGAACAAATTGTTTATTTACAGCCGTGATCGTGAGCTCTGCGACTACGGTGATTGCTTCTACCCTTGGAGATATAATAACCTCAGGAACAATCATATCGGCAATGGACTTAAAAATACGAAAACAATTCTAATTAACAGACCCGAACCCACAAAATACATAAACATGTAGTAGACATGTTATAAAATGTGTAAAAATTCTTTTGTGGAATGAAATAAATATTGTGTTATTTCCTTTCATTGCCAATTTCATTTTATGCCAATTATATTTTATTATATAAAAAAAACAATATAGGAATAAAAATATCGTGACACTTAAATCATAGATTGAACAAAAGAACATTGAACAAAAGTTCAAATTTAGAATTTTAAACGTATTCTAAAAACTCACATTTATTTAACTTCCAGAGTACGAAACACAGGGAAATTGTATTCATACTTTTACATACGTAAAAGAGAAATAGTTGCTGAGATTCTCAATTTTAATATTTTTATTTGAATTCGATAGTAGTGAAGTTTTTACAAATCAAAAAAGTTAAGAAAATTATGTTCATATTAACTTAATATTTAGTCTTTTTTTAATTCTGTATTATATTTTATTATATATCTTTTGTATACTTATACGGTAAGTTACATGAAGTGATATGCGTTTGATGATGTTTCTGATTTGGTTCATGTTTCTCTACTTTTTTAATATAAATGATCAAAACACCAGATTTTAATATTTCTTTCTATGTACAACTAGTATATAAAATTCAATAAATGCAATTCATGAAACATACAATAACGATTTAATTTCGTAGAGTTTTTAAATTTTAAAACCCTCCCAACATTTTTAATTTGAGTGTGCCATTTCTGGCACAATGGTCACGAATGGGATAAAAAAACATAACATAAAGATGAGAGAAAAAGGTTTTTTTGCAAGTAATATTATGGAATAATTTGTAGAAAATAATAATAATAATAATAATATTTATTAGATTAAAATATAAACACGAACAATGAAAAAGACTGCTTAAGTATGAATTGACCGTCATTTTCTCAATGTCATGGCAGGTAAAGAAGACGACATGATATAATCGATACAATATGATATATTATAGTATTTATTTGTATTGTAAGCAAATTCAAAAAAGAGAGCAACCCGTAATTGTAAGAGAATCACGACTTTAAATCTACTCTTCCATATTAATAAATCAAATAACATTGTCTATTATAATTTGGTTAGAATGCTTCCTGAACTACCAAAAACTCGTAAAGAAACCTCCGCAAACAGACAGCTACTTAAAATATTTCAAATTATCTTGCTTGAACTATATACCTATTTATAAAAGCGCTTGAAAAATTAATAAAAGAACAGTTATTGTTCATTTTGTTGAGTTCCATACGGATTTTAAGAGTTACAACTCAGTACTCGGTCCTAGTAACAGCGGATTTCACTATTAATTTTTACAACTGAAAACCTTCTAGTTTTAGATGAAAATATTAAGAATGAACTATTTTCAAAGTTTATTTTTAAATCATTTATATAAATAAAAAGAAAATTTCAAGTTATTCTTTATGTACGATTTTTTTTCACGTTTTTTATTTCTTTTGACATTCTAACTTTAGTTACATAAAGAAATTTTGAAATTTGTAATTTTAACATAACTTAATAAAGTATGAATTAAACGGAAGTTTATAATGATAAATTGATAGAGTCCATCTTTGCCTGCTTCGTGAAGGTTACAGCGTGGAGCTAAATATAAATAAAAATAAATAAATCAGCTAGTTACGTAGGCTGCAATTGGAGGGTTAAGAAAATACGATTTTTATACTTAAACTTATATTAATAAAATTTAAAATTAGAATACACAAATTTTAATTAAAACTAAACTATATCTAAGACTACTGCCTTCAATGTTGGAAGAACAGTAATCTGTTTAAACCTAAATTAAACTAACTTATATATAATTGTCCTCAATTTTGGAGAAACAATATTGAATCTAAACTTAACTTAATCTAACTTAACCTACGACTTAATTACTCCACGATGGAATAATAAGTGTGGGAACGGAAGAAATTCCTTTCCCACCGGCGCTGTTCACCCGATCTCTCCTTTGTCAGCGTTTTCGGGCGCTCGGCCGCCTATCAGACGGACATATTATAATATTGAATAAATTTTCCGCCTGTGACACCGAGCGCTATATAACAAGCTTCACATTGTATTCCGCAAACAGCAGGGTAAGTAGAGGAAATCTAGTATTAAAACCACTCCCTATTTTCCGCCAAATTTTAAAGGCATTGCGTGTTTAGTGGCGGAACTCAACGCCGGGCAGCGAATAAATGAAAATACTACTACACAACCTTGTCCGCTTTTACAGTCTTAAATTTTTGTTATGTTTATTTAATTTATCTTATTTTTTGTATTTGAAAAAAAATACACTTTTAAATTAGAAGAAATATTGTTATTGTAGTTGTTAAGCTTAAGCTCTTAGATTTTTGGTCACTTTAAATTTAACCCACCTAATATAACAATATAGTAAAATTATATTTACTTGTAATATATGGCAACGCTAAGCTGTATAACTTAATCTTACATAGTGTGAAGCTTTTCATTTTATCCTTATAGAGTAAGATTGACAGAAAATTACGAAACAACGTTAGGATACTTCAGCCAACTTTTAGACATTGCATGTTAGGTTGCAGCACTCATGATTTATCCTATTACAACAGCGAATAAAAAATAATGAAAAAAATAAACAAAATATGTAATTAATTAGTATTATTTGAGGAATAAAACAATATTACTAAGGTAATATTTTAATATATTTATGCTATTTCCTAATTAAATACTATAATAATTAGAAATAAATGCGAATTTAGTATAAAATTATTTAAAACCAGTCTGCTTTTCAGTCATCTTATGAACTAACTCAATTCAGAAGACACACTGCCACAGTATGGCCTTTATGGATGGATGGATGGATCAAATTAAAAAAAAATAGGTTTACAAGTATTATAAGAATGGTGGCTATTATTGAAATGAGCTGAAACATCTGTAGATAAAAAAAGGCAGAAAAACAAAATCACCAACACCATCAAACGCATATTTCATTGTGTATCTTTTACATACAAATATATAAAAGAAAAAAAAAGAAAAAAATTTTATTTTATTTAATCATTAAAGTAACACAATTTTGCTTGATTTATAAAAATGTCATTACAAAAACTAACTCAACTTAATATATGAATACATTCCTGTTACTAGTTAATGGAACCTTCAACACGAGATTTTAGAACAAACCTTGCACTTTACAGTTAAAAATTATAAAATATCTTATAACTTTTAAAATGTTACATTTTTATTTTGTGATATAAATTATACCTACTATTTGAATATATTAAATATTTGAATATATGAAATATATCAAATGAAATAACATCAAGTACGTAAGAATTTATACACTTTTTATACCGTAGAAAGAGTTTTTTTTGCTTATTAATACCGATATCTTTGAAAAGTTATGTTTAGTCCCTGGGTTTGGGTCTGTTAATATAAACTGTGTTGGTATTGCCGCGTCCATTGCCGATATAATTATTTCTGCGGTTGTTATTTCTCCGACGGTAGTAGCAGTCGTCGTAGTCGCAGGGCTCGGGATCAGGACTGTAAGTATGTATATTCATTTTAAATTTTGTTGATAAATAAAAGTATACTTAAAATATGTATTATAATTATTATTTATGTTATTTTTCCAAATAAAAAAGAAATTAGCAAAAAAAATCTGATTTCTTATAATCTAAATGAAATCTTTTAATAAATGAAATTAAAAAATAATCACACTGAAGAAGATAACATGTCGGTTTTGTGAATTAAATATTGCATATCAGGAAAATAAATTTCAATATTTGGCTATTAGATAGCATGCTAAATTTAAAATTTCTTTGAGTAAGATTTTTTTAATTACATATAAAATTATTTTTTTATTAGAAGGTACAATAAATATCACTAAACTATATATAAAATTTAATCACTTACACAGGGTTTGCCTGGCTGATTGCAAACAAGGCAAAAATGCACAAAATGAAGAAGATAGATACCTTCATTTTTTATAATAATATTAATTTAATAATATTTAAGAAGAATAAAACGTTCAACACGAGTCGAATTAACATTAACGAGTGTCTGATAGTCGTATTTATATATGGTTTTATATTGGTGGAACAGTATCGGTAGGTCAATTTCTTATCATAATGAAATGTATATTTAAACATATTTTTTATTGTATATATGCGTATATATACATTAAAAATTATACATGCTTTTCCAGAATTTAATAATTATTTTGTAAAAGTTTTTTTTTTGTGACAAAGCGCAGTGATAAGTTCCGCCAATCAATATGCAATGTCTTAAAACATGTTTAAAAGTTGGGGTCGTCTTAACATTTAATTTGGTCAGTCAGAACCCGCTGTGTACTCAAAGGGGTTCCGTGAATGTCGCTTACGCCCTACAAGACATATAGGTACCCCGCGATATACTTTTCAAAAAGGGCAGTATATATTCTCTTTTTATTAAAAACATCAATGTGACACCAGCACCGAATGATCTGAAAGACACTGTTTGCGAATTTTACACATGAGGAACATCCACGAGTCTCAAGACCTGACCAGTGCTATTATCGGAGTAGTCAAAGACAACTTAAAGGTTAAGTTACAGTTGTAAATATTTCGTGACAACCTGACAACTTTATCTACTACTACAGGGTAACTAACTACAGTAAAGATGTCGCTGTAAAAACACTAATTCGAAACGCTACGGGAGCAGTGGCGAGAAGTACAACTTAAAAAAGGCATTGAAAGCAGACATGTCCTCATAAACCGATCACATTTATCCTAGCACCAAGTCTCTCACGCTCTGTGAGACTAGATTTAAGATATTTTTAAATGATTATGTTCAAATTACTAATATCTTTTAGCCATCATTTACTCTTAAGCTCATAGTACTTAAAATTTTAAAATGTTCGTAAAAAAATATGAATTATATCAGTTTTAAATAAAAAAAGAAACATATCTCGGCCGTATCGTGCTTTATCCGGAAATTAGCGTAAACCACTTTTAACCACAGCCTATTTTCGAAACGTTTCCAGGCCCTGCTATTTCACAAAAATAAACAATAAAAAAAAAAAGTAAAAGCTGCAACCGCTCGGCTGCGCCAATTAAAATTATGCAATTATTTATTTTACATTATTTAATTGTATTTAGAGAAAACCTATTGATTATTTTAATATGTTTATAAATGCCATAATACACTATAAATCGTAATTTAAATCTTTAGTGATTTTGTTTTGCTAAAATAGTCATATATAATATACAAATGTTTAGTCATTTTCATCTATCTAGGCAAACAGTATTTATAACATGCATTCGGTAAACGTGATTTTTCCCAGGTAAATCCCGATCCTGTGAGAATTCCGGGATAAAAAATAGCCTTAGATATGTTGCACAACAACTCCTTTTATCTTATAGATAAAGTCAAAAAAATTGGTCCAGCTGTTCCGGAGATTAGTCTGGACAAACAGAAATACAGACTACCTTTTTTATTTAATTATTTCTTTGTGTTTCAGTATTCTTTCAATTTTTAAATCACAGGCAGACAACTTAATTTTATTTATATGTTTATATGTAGAACTCTACTTAAAAATACACACACATACAGACTAAGGAATAAACGTCATACATATTTTTACAGCGCACGAGAATAAAGGTTAACGAAACTATAACTTATTGATAACATAATTTTATTCGTATCAATTTGGATTTTCCTCTGCGCAAATGTTACATTATCATGCTATTTTATAACTGATTTAAAAAAACCAAAAACATTATTTTTAATTGATATGCAATTAAAAATAATTAATTAAATACTTAAATCTATTTTATTAATATATATAGTCTATCAATCATCAAACCAAAGTTTGATTTACTACTAATTTACTATTCGGTTTTTAATGCGTTAAAAGAAATTATATCTTTTTTTTTTGTTCATTGTCTTCCTTTGAATAAATACTTACTTTAACGGTGAAATGTGTTACATCGACTCGGTCTCACAGAAACGTTTATTACATATCAGTTATTTCAATACTTTATTCATAAAAATGGTAAAATTTATTCATGTTTGCTTTTTGGGGCATTCAGGTAAATAAATAGTAGAAAACTAAAACTTCTGTAATATCGAGTATATTACAGAATATACTCGATATTACAGAAGTTTTAGTTTTCTACTATTTATTATTAATATTATGTTTTTATCAATTTATTACAATCAGAAATCGTACTTAAATAAAGCAAAAAAAATACGATTGATATTGATATTCAATTGTTGTTTTTAATTACTTAATATTTATGGAAAAATAAAGAATACTAGCGGACCCGCGCGGCTTCGCCCGTTGGAAGTATACGAATATTTTTTTACTATATGTATTTATTAGATAATTTTTAGTTTTCAATGGGATTAGTAAGAAAGTATAAGCCTAAATAATCAAAATAAGGTGAAAGACAATAATAAGTAGACGTAAGTAAGGGATATAAAATTCTTAATAATAGAAAATAAACCTCAGTAATTGAAATTAACAAACAAAATAAGTAAAAGTTACTCGTACCAAATTAAAAATAATATAGGAGAAGGTGATATTGTGGCCGCCTTTGATTTTTTTATAAAAACATAACGCTATTCAGTGAAACTTTTTTAAAAATGGAACATTAATATCATAATATTAAAATGATACAAAAAAATCTGAGAGAGGGCAGCGAATTCCTGTGTTTTACGAAGCAATTCAAAACTGCACTCTCAAAGCTTTTTAAGGTGCTGCAATTATTTCAATTATTTTGTCTTATAGCTGCAGAGAGGTCGATATCGTGTTAACGTACATTAACGTTGTCCTACAGGATATTTAAGGTGAACATTCATAATATGCAATGTTTTATATGCAATAAGTCTTGTTAATAGATTCTATGAATATGTTGGTAATTTGGCTCTCTCATATTATATTACGGTCCCGGGGGCCATATACATGCCATCATATTTGTATGATATTAGAATATTTTACTTGTTTGCCTAGACAAATGTTCGAATCTTTGCTATCAGGAAAAAATCGAGAAGGTGTAAGCGGATCTGGACGTGGAAGCAGCTGAGACAATAGAGAGAATTTCACCAGCAGCTCTAGCTGGTACCAAAGAGATGTGATATCCAATAATGAAACAGCCGTAGAACTCGTCTAAATGTGATGAAAATGACCGTTCTCACTTGAGGGCTCGGATACATTCTGAATATTTTGTAACACAAGTTACTCTAGGGGAGACTTGGAGAAGAGTGAATTTAGCGTCAAATCTATAACTTATGGACTCATAAGTGTGCTGTGCAGGGAAATATATCTGTGATTTTTGTCATTACGTTCAAAACATTTAATATGGCTAAAGGGGCCATATAACACTCACTTGATATCAAATCGTTAAATTTGTGCTTGTTTCGAATAAATATTTTAGTATCCAGAATATTAAAAATATGTATAATATTCTGCATATTAAAAATATGTTAATATTTTTAATATTCTGTCGCGTTTTTTAAATTCTATCAATATCAAAACCGGTGACGTATTATTTAAAATTGTATTCCTTCCTTTTTTTTCCTTTTCATACTGGACATCGAAAACAAAATGGGGGGCCAAATTACCAACTTCTTTCTATGTCTTTAACTTTTTAATATGAATGATATTCTACCTATACTAATATAATAAAACCAAAGAATTGTAATTTGGACGTTTTTTTGAATGCTCTATTAATACTTTATTTATGCGACATATCGCTGTGCCGAAATAACTAGATATCACTGTGCCGAAATAAGCATATAGCTAAAACGCGCTATTGATGTATTACGCTAAGGATATAATATATCTCATATTTTACAGATTAGATCCTCTTCCCTCCCCATCCAGTATAGAGGCAAATAGTGCTATCAGCATTAACCTCAAGTTCCAAAAAAAGCGCAACCATGCAAAGAGGATTGGACTGTGAAAGAAGACGATGAAGATTTTAATTGTAGTATTATTTTGATAATATTTAAAAATTAATTTAAGCCGTGTAGTTAGCCTCAAAATAAAAAATACAGGTTAAGTTTTACCCCTACTCGCAAACGAAGGCTATGTACTCTTTGGCGTCGTTTTTTTTCTGTTGGCATATTTGGTGAAAATTGATTAGCTGTTGTTCTGATTTGGTCTGAATTATGAAATATATATATATATATATATATATATATATATATATATATATATATATATATATATATATATATATATATATATATATATATATATATATATACTATTTAAATATATATATAGTCAATCTGGGTAACTGACAGTGGGTCCTCGAATTTTTGATACAATACTATTGACTGTTTTTATTTATTTGTTTATTTTAATTAATTATTGTTAATTTTAAAAACGAAAAGAAACTTAAGACAAGGCAAACACAAATATAGATGAAGATAATGTTACTTCAGCACCATTAACATCAAACGTGCTAAATAAATTGCCGTTTAAACATAAAAAAAAATAATGCGACATAACGACATAATTGATATCATTACGATTTTGGGGGGGATTTAGGGTGGTGAATAGACAATTAATACTAAAATTCTTACAATTTTTTGTTTGTTTAAATTATATTGGCTTGTTTTCTTTTTTTATTTGCCTAAAAGTTCTTTATTAAACGGGTTTTTTAAGTATTTTTATGCCAATGTATAGTATACAAATATATATAGTATACAATTAATCAAACGCTCCAGACTGATTCTCCATTTTTTTGTAATAGAAAACAAAACTGCGGAATTATTGTTTTATTACATCAGTTACAACCAAGTACTCAATAACACATTGAATTAACGAATCTGTTGGTAAATGCAGCATAATAAAAGTATTACAGATGATAAGTGGGCGAAGCCACAAGCCACTAGTCTCTTAATATATTTTTTAGCTAGCACCAATTTTATTCCCATTATCAGATCCTTACATAGTGATAATGGGACCAATGGAGAAGTACGTTTCAACTGATTTACAATGATTTTAAACTATAGAATTTATTTGAAAACATTTTTAACCAATTAAAAGCATAATAAAAACCCATATATCTATGACCATTCAGGTAGAGTAAAAAAAAATTGTAGGTAAACATAAGGCGATTGTGGCCGCTACGGCCGGACCCACCGAGTAGTCGTAGTAGCATGGGCGACCCTGCGACCGGCCTGACCTCCGATGCGACCTCATGTAGGGTATTCACGCTGAGTTTTAGTGGGTAGTGTAATTTTCGCCCGGCTAAAGCTTAATGAGAAAACGTATTATAACTTCTATGACTGAGGCCAGTTATTGCGCAGGGGCACAAAGTGTGACTGTAAACGGATTTTGGGTTCAATTCCTACTCGAGGAAATGAAATATTTATTTAATTTGTATTATTTTAATTTCTTCGCTCTGGTGTCGATTACCTTGACATCAGAGCGCGACTTTGAGTTCCGTCACTCAACACGCAATTCCTCCAGAATTTAGCGGAAAGTTTGGATCGGAGTGTCTTAACACTACTTTCCCTCTGCCTACTTTGCCGTGTGAGGGATACTGCATGAAGCTGATTTATTTGAATTATTTGTTTATTTAAGCGATAAGAAAGGTACGGGGATACATCGGTAAACCGTAGAAAACACAGTATTAAAGATACAGGAAGAGGGTCACGTAAAAAGCATAAGGACCCCAGGTCTTCATGTATGAAGAAGTTGAAGACAGTAGACGAGGTGAAAGAAGTATGTAAAGACCGTAGTGTTTGGCGCTCCCTTCTCTCTGACTACCCCGCTAGGGATACAACGTGAAGGCAAGTTAAACTATGTATTTAACTTCTAAAACTGTTTTGAGTTTTTGATCTTATAACTAAATGTAGTAAGTATGGATGAAAAAAACAAAGAGCTTTTAAATAATAAAGTAAATAAGAAGATCGTATCATATAACACAAACATTAACATGATAAAAGTAAATGCAAAAAAATATCGGTCAAATCTTATCATACAGTTGGATGTACATGTTCCTTAACAAGGTTGTTCAGAACCGAAGTTTACCGGTTCTAAGTGGATGGGTAAATATTATTTCTATCGGGTTTCAAATTGTCACTGTCAGCGATGTCTGACATTACAAAAGAAATTTGAGGAAACGTAATTGAATGTTGATATGACAAAAAATTTTACTGTACATAAACTCACACAGAAATACATAATAGATATTCAGGTTAGGTTAATTTATACTATAGTAAGTTTTGCATAAATTACTTTTAAAAGAAATATACTTATGAAGAATGATAATCCTTTAAGGTACTATTATTATTTTTTTACTTTTGTCGTGGTGCATAAAGCATAAAGTGTGACTGTGTCCGCGACCGGTTGTGAGTACGATGCGCGGCGTTGAGTTCCGTCACTCATCAAGTAATGCCTCTAGAATTTGACGAAAAATAGGAAACGGAATGTTTCAACACTAGCTTCCCTTTGCCTGTGTGTGAGATACAGCGTGACGCTAAAAAAATACTATATTTTTTTTAGCTTTATAGTTATCCCATATATAGCACAACAAGCAGGTACATGAGCGTATTAAGACATATTTTCCAGGGCCACTTGCCTTCAGTATTCACTTGAAAACTATGATTATTATCCAAAAATTAATGATTATGAAAAAAAATCTTTACATTAATTATTTTACAGTGTAACGCAACAACAAAGTGAGTCAACGTAAATATTCTTTCCAGCCAGGTTTATTTTTATTCAAAATCTATAGTAATATAATAAAGTGGACGTTGTTGGTTTGTTTAATTAAACGCTTAGGTCTCTAGATCTATTGCTGGTCCGATTTACTTTATTTTTAATATATAAGCTACATTTCTCAGGAGAGCTATATAACATTACAATGTAAGTCCTAATTAGCCATAAATAACGAAATAACAATAATAATAAACTCCATGGGATTGATTTAAGTGCGTGCGTTGCAAAAATAGTAACAGTATATTGTATAACAAAAATATTCCCTTTTTGTAATTCTAAAAAAAGTCCGCGGCATCATAATTCTATTTCTTTTAAATTAGTCACAATTAGGCTTTTTACCATTTATATTTACCATTTTTTATTTGACTTGCCTATTGAAACTTACAAGCAAAAGTTATTTCATAATCACGTAAACTTAATGAAGATAAACTTTGGTTTTTATAGCATATAATTTTGAGGTATACTTTTTGAGAAAATGTAAAACTTAAAGTAATTCGTTCGCCGCCAAAGATATCCTATAAAGCAAGCAGCACTACGAGTGCTTGCACCTTCTCAGAATTATGAAAACAATTTGTTCATCATTTAATATATTTAAAGTTATTCTGTGCAAAAATTTTGCAGCCTTATCTTTTACTGGAACTATTCTGGGGTAGGTACATATGGCCCACCCAGGTTATCCCCTTCCTACGTCCACGGGCGGAGAGAACCTAGAGTTCAGATACTGCGTTCCCTGTTTTTGGACGGAATTCTAGACACTGCGTATTGAATAATGAAACTCAACTAAATAATACATATAGAACAGATTAATCCATAAAAAAAAATAACATAAAATAATTTAATGTATTTGAATATTTAACAAAACATACTATAATATAATTCTTTGATTGATCCCCAATATCAAAAGACTTTCATTGTTAAAAGTTTTACGAACTTCTCCAAACATTTTCTATAGCTAGTACAATTATGTCTCCGACCTTTTACAGGTTTCAGTAAGCACGCGACCGCGACACCGGACGCACGTACCGTCGGCGGTTTCTATAGAATAAATACGAGAAGCTCACCATAAGTGACTACTATCAACTATGCTATGTGACTCTGTTATTAAGACAGAACTATCAATAACTCGAAGGTAAACTTAATTTATATTTGATAACAGAATAGCTATGAAAAATCAAATCAAAATAAAATATATATTTTATAGAAAAATTGTTTTTGTCGTATTCTATGACTACTATAAGATACAAATAAGCGATTATTTAATTAATTCTCAAAATTAAATAACAAATTTATATGTTTAAAATAAATCCTTTTACAAAATATTATTGAATCTATAACATACTATCGACCCACACGCGGCTCGTTTATTGTCATATTATAGTCAAATTATACAAAATATTTATATATAAATTATAGCCTTTGTGTAATGTTATGTAAACAATATTACTGTGTGAAAATGGAACAAACATGCATCCTCATAAACTTTCACATTTCTTATACTAGTAGGATATAAGTGAAAAATAGGCTATAGAAGTATATAATATAATACATACTTGACTTTTGCAAAGTTAATAGCAAAGATAAATAAATAATTGGATAACTAACATTTAAGAATAAACCTTAACATACAATATAGAAACAGGCGTACAATATATTATTAAAACTTACATGATAAATTACCGCTTCTAAGCGGCGTGAATAACTAATGTTTGGTGTTAATAACGATCGTTTTAAAAAATATAACATAATTAACCGAACTATAACCGAATGAAAACATAAGTAAAAGCACTCATATTATTTTATTATTTTATCTGAAATACACAGTGAAATTGAAAGGTGATGCAACTACAAGCATTATCTATTCCACGACAGTAGAATATCTTAACGCTAACCAAAATATTTCATACATTCTTTTTCTTTACGTTGTCGACTAGTTTTCGATTAACTTCAATTTCATTTTAAATATAATAATAGGTAGAGATTATAAAATTATAAAATAAATTATTTAATTTTTTTTTTTTTCTTCATTACTGTCAATTTTTAAGTTAAGATTATTCTCTTTTAAACACTCTATTTTACTCCGTAAGGACAGTCTCTTTTACTCTGTTTTCCGCAAAACGACACAAAAAATCAAGAATACTATCAGAAAATCTATATTAATTAGCATATTTACATATATGTTTCAATTATCTACAAAATTAATTATTTCAAAGTAATTATGATACTATTTATAGTGTCTCACTTATGAATATTATTTCCGCTTCCCACTTTCCGCCGAACTTTGGAGGCATTGCGTGTTGAGTGGAATACGCCCATTTAGCGCCGCACTTTGCCTTGAAACCACAGCGAAGAAATGAAAATATTAATTTCTTTTTTTTGGAGTGGGAACCCAGAACCCATCGCTTTTACATTCGCTTGTACCCCTGCGCCACGACTGGCCTCAAGTTATTTTTATAATTATTAAAATGTATTTTTTTAATGACAGATGAAAGCGTGGACAGCACATGAGCAGGACACAACATTGCCTTGCTGCAGAACGCTACACGTCAAACACGCAGCGTATGCAAGTGCCCTTTATACTTTGGTAAGTAGCACTATTTTTAATTCTTTTAAATAAAAAAAATACATTTTTCTCAATAAAATGGTTATTTTAGTCCTTAATAATGTGTAGATATTTTTTTATCAAGATGGCCAATCATGTTTTTATTAACGTAATTGTTAATAACTATACGTTTTTCATAAATTAATTATATATTTTAAATATAAAAAATGCAATAAAATTGAAAGCGTTTTTGTGATAAGGATAGGCAATAAGTAATAACTTTTCTCCGAATTCTCTAGAAATTAAACGTAAGGTAAAAAAAATAATTTATAAAAGTATATATTTGTAATTTTCACAGTAATATTGCGTTTGTATATTTTATTTGGATTATTATGCTAATACCATGGAAATATATTTATACGTTACCACAAAAAAAATTGCGGTTAAACTATAATTTATATATGAAATATGATAATTTTTAATTACCTCCAATAATTATCTTCCTACCTCAAATATTTCCAGAAAATATTTGTATTTTGTTTCATTATAAGTTTGACAAATGAACGCCTTAAAAAATAGGTCTTGTTTACAAACATTTTCAATATGGCATAGAAAGTTTGTCCATTACAAGACCGACCGAACTCGAAGTAAATACAAGTTATTAAAACAAACAACATTCTGGAAATACTAATAAGGACAGAACTTTTTCGATTACCGTTTTCTAATATCTAAATGCATAATCTTGTAATATGACAGTTTTAAGATAACAAACTTTATGTTTGAAGAAAAGACGAAACTCTGGCATAGGAAGACCCACTTTTCAAACTTTGCCACCAAAAGTCGTTACGTAAAGAGATGTGCCTACATTAAACTTAATTTACGTCCCAGATTCGTAAATTCCTTAGTCTTGCTCTAATTCACTGAAACATTTATGAAAAAAGTGCGCATGAAAAAAGAAGCGAAGTGAAAGTATCTTCGTATCTTTGTATATTACAAGCAGTAAAAAAATATTTTTATATAAAAATTATGATAGTAAGATTAAAAAATATATTTCAATTATGCAACACATGCAGCTCCGTGTTGTTGCACTTTAGTGACACAAAAAGGCATGTCTTGTACTTCATATCTAATAAACTTTGTTAAGTGTACATAGAATTAGAGAATGAATAACGACTGATATTACCAATGGAAAAGAAATGTCACTCTAAGATGGTATAATCTGAAGAAATAGTTTTTTCCACATTTCAGCAATTTCTTGCTTGATGAAGACTCCATGTTGCGGCTTGCCAGAGCGGAGAAAAGGCCATAATTCATAGCCCCGAATGAGGATCAAACAAACCCACACTTTTCGTAATCGTATTTGTAGCCAGACAGTGTCTTATTGCTTCACAATGGCCTCTAAATATATTATAATATTTAATGATAATAAATAACAGTTAGGGATTCATAATCTAATTATAGTTTAAGGAATATCAGAGGTTGAACTTTAGGTTTAGTTGCGTTTTAAAAAAATAGCAATGTTGAACGATATGTTTCAAAGTTTTCTTATACTTATAAGTTAAAATAGTATATATGTAGCTCAATATATATTTAATAAGCTTATGTTCAAATAATACATTTGTTTAAAAAAGGTACTTATTAAAGTTGTAAATAGAACTTCCGTAGAAAATTTAAAATCCTATTTATTTGTTTTACAGTAAGTACATACACGTCCATTTGTCATCACAGTTTCACGTTGAGATTATTTCAACTCCAGAACTACGTATGTACTGGTTTAAACTTTGTAATGACGGTATACAACGACAAATTCATGATCAAAGTTGGAGAAGCCTGCATACATCAAAATGAAATTAAGCTCAAATATACACATATTTATGTAAAATATGCACGTTATTTTTACACTTTATGAAAGTTTTCGTGGAGTATGTACCAAAATTTTGCTCATAATAATATACAACTAGCAATGTTAGTTAAGCGTAGCTTACTTTATCAACTATTGGTAAAATTAAGAAAAAGCAATAGAGTTTCTATCGATTCAAAATTTTCTAAAAATAAAATCAGCTTCACGCTGTAACCCGGACACAGCAGGGTAGGCAGAGGTAACCTACTGTTAAGACACTCTGTTCCCCACTTTCTGCCTTTTCCCTACTTTTAGTGGCAGAACTCAACGCCGCGCTTAACCTCGACACCAGAGCGAAGAAATGGAAATATAAATTTAAGAAAATATTTCATCTCCTCGAGTGGGGATCGAACCCACAACCAGTCGGTTTTACAATCACACCTCGTGCCGCTGCGCCACGACTGGCCTGATTGGACAAAATTTTCTAAATTATAAAAAAGTAAAATAAAACATTCGATAACTTAATAAAAACATTCATTAATTTATTAAAATACTGCACATAGGCAAAAACAATATATCTGCTAAATTTGAATGCAATCCATCATTCAAAACTATACGGTAATAGATCATCCCGACGAATTTTTGTTTTCATTTTTTGCTCAGCTCTCTAA
>JAATLQ010020287.1:1428-24408 GCA_013421005.1 Heliconius erato x Heliconius himera | reverse complement strand
GCACGAGGTGTGACTGCAAAACCGACTGGTTGTGGGTTCGATCCCCACTCGAGGAGGTGAAATATTTACTTAAATTTATATTTCCATTTCTTCGCTCTGGTGTCGAGGTTAAGCGCGGCGTTGAGTTCTGCCACTCAACACGCAATGCCTCCAGAATTCGGCAGAAAGTGGGGAACGGAGTGTCTTAACACTAGGTTCCCTCTGCCTACCCTGCTGTGTGCGGGATACAGCGTGAAGCTGATTTATTTATTTATTCATAGATTTTTTTTTATTGTAATTTTAAATCTGTGTTACTAATTTTCACTTATTAAAATGAAAAACATTAAATGGCCTAACGTTTTTTTTTCGAATTTGAGGTTAATGCTGTTAGCTCTACTGGCTTTTACAGCGGCACCGGTTGGGTAAGAATGAGGGTACTCTGTCCCTGGAGATGGACAAGGTAACTAAAATATGTACTTATTTATATGTTGAGAGTATGGTACTACATGGTTCTTTAATTATTGGGTTCCGAGCGTGCCAGTTGAGCACATTACACTTCGCCAGTGTCACGTCGTGCGGAGACAACAAATAGTTTCTATAATCCTATGCTGAGAGTAAGGGATAAATGAAACATGAGTCAATACAGCTGTTTATAGGGACACAAAGTGTGACTGTAGAACCGACTGGTTGTGGGTTCGATCCCCATCGATGAGATGAAATATTTATTTATATTAATTTATATTTCCATTTCTTCGCTCTTGTGTCGAGGACAAGCGCGGCGTTGAGTTCTGCCACTCAACACGCAATGCCTCCAAAATTCGGCAGAAAGTGGGGAACGTAGTGTCTCAACACTAGGTTCCCTCTGCCTACCCTGCAGTGTGCGGGTTGCAGCGTGAAGTTGTTTAATGTAAAAAAATAATAAAGTAAAAAATAAAGGACAAAGACTGATATCATTATGAACAAACATCCCATAAAAAAATACATATATTCTAATTACTATTTTTAGATAGAAATATGCTCATAACTTTTGACTGGGTGAACCGATTTTAATGATTTATTTTATTTGTAAGCTAGTGCTTCCCGTGGTTCCATTTTTTTCGGTCAATTTCTAACAATGGCATCTATAAGAAAATCACATAAATCTTAAATTTGCGTTAGGTATGTGCGCGACAAGTGGACGGATAACTCAATATCACGCCAGCCTTCCGATGATTCTTTTTTTTATTTGAAAAGATACACTTCAAGGATACTTTGGTAAAAGTTTACCACCACTACCTACTCGTTTGAGAAGCATCCACTTAAGGTCTACCCATCATTTAAAACCGTACAATAAATTTATTTTTAAGAAAAAAAAACTGACTTCAAACAACGAACTAAAAAGTAAAAAATATTTTTACATAAGTTAAACCGTACTTTGATTTTTTTTAACAAAAATAACTAAAAGAAGATTTCATAATTTTGAAGTAGGTGCCAATTAAAACAAAAAGTAACACAGAACAGTAATTTAATAATTGTAGTAAGGTTGTTGTAGCATTAGCTTGATTACTTATAAGTTTATTTATTTTTACTTTTTAGTTCGTTGTTTGAGGTCGGTGTTTTTTTTTAAATTATTTTTGTAGGTCTTATTAAGAGGAACAATACTCCCCTACATTATTTTCATGTAGTACTTATCATTAAAGAAACGCACGCATAGAAGGGTTTCAACGGGTGGGACCTTACACATTTTTATCGTATGTATATCAATTTAAATAAATAGTGTACATATAATAAACTACATATAAAGTTATCTTGAAAAATATTCTACCTAACCTTGAAAACTGTAGAAAAGCCGTTGGCTGGTTCAGAAGAAGACTTAGTAAGGCACAGACAGAGGCGACTTTATTTTATACTATTTAAGACGAGTGCATAGTATATATATTCACAAGCTTCAGCTTGTAAAGTTTTATAAATTGTAGGTAGTTACCGTTGACATACAATCTTGAAATTAGTATAGAACTTTCGATATTCGAGTCCGACTCGCATTTGACCGGTTTATTAATCAAATAATCAGCTTCACTCTGTATCATCACTCCGCACACAGCAGGGTAGGCAGAGAGAACCTAGTGTTAAGACACTCCGTTCTCCACTTTCTGCCGAATTCTGGAGGCATTGCGTGTTGAGTGGCAGAACTCAACGCCGCGCTTTGCCTCGACACCAGAGCGAAGAAATGGAAACATAAATTTAAGTAAATATTTCATCTCCTCGAGTGGGGATCAAACCCACAACCAGTCGGTTTTACAGTCACACTTTGTGCCGCTGCACCACGACTAGCCTCACTGGTTTATTATTTATATAAAAGACAGGCTATAAATATTTCGGCTTTGACTTGATCGTGTTAAAATGAGTAGCTATTTGAAAATGAATACTGGGTTAAATACCTAAATTAATTTAAATTGAGACCCTTATTGAAATACTATCTCGCCTGCTATTACACTCACAGTGTATAACAGAGTGCTGTGAGCCATTACACCTCAAAGCGAACATTACTCTTGATTGACCTTTTCAGTACAACTTTTGCTTAAGCCACATTAGACCCTCGTCTACACTGTGACTGTAGCTTCGAGGGCTAAATTAATTATTTAATATTATTCCTTTTTACTATTCCGCACCTCAAAAGGTAAAAACGGAACGCTTATAAGATCATTGTTGTCCGTCGGTCCTTCTGTCAAGACCACTTATCTCGAAGTGGCGTAAAGGTGTCAAGCTGGAATAAATCTTATATATATACTAGCGACCCGCTCGCGGCTTCGCCCGCTTTAACTACTGAATTATTCATGTAATGTACCTATGTTTGCAAAACACTTAAGATTACTAATGTGAAAATTATTTAAACCTTAATGCAACCCACATTTTCGTAGTTCCAATAAGGATGTTCCAATTGTTTAAAAAAAACACACTTCAACAAATGACACAAACAACAGAAAACTTTAACGAAAGAAATTATAAACAACAGACTACCTACTATTCTCTTATCCAAAAATACTTAAACGAAAGATGAAACCAACTATGTCGCATTGAAATACATTATAATTATTGGATGACTCCAAAATACGTGCAATCGCTTCTAAATTAACTTTGCTATAGAGCCAGGCGCAGAATTCGACACGACATCTGGGCGTTGACACAGTATGAAATTGGAAGGATTATCAAATGCCATCTAGGCGGTCAACTCAGTCAGGAGAGACCCTCGGTTTCCTGAGGGAGGCCCATCTTAGACGACCAAGGTTCAATGCAAGGCTCAAGGCAATGCAAATGCAAGGAGTCGGATTTGGAGGAGAATAGAAAGTCCCTCGGAAGTAGTCTTACGTCTGACCTCGGGCGGCCGAGTATGCCACGGAGTGCTGCTCCTTAGGTGCAGGTGATACATTGGCGCAGCGGAATGCGTTGGACGCGAGACGACCAATGTGTACCTCCAGGCTTTTTATTATTATGTTGCGATGATGCGTGGTGTTCCTCACTTAGTATGGCGCCTGCGTCACTCGACGGAGGATAAGGTTCTGGACCAGCTGCAGGTTTGCTCCTTGAGTGATACTCGCTAGGGCGTTGTGATGTCATCAGTGTATAGTGTGTAGAGAGCAGGTGATAAAATGCTGCCCTGGGGAACAACGGCAGCGGTCGAGTCGCTGCTAGACCTCGAACTCTCAACTCTCACGCAAAATGTCCTGTCACTGAGGCAGGGAGGCAAAGACATGCGCGCCGTGCTGGGGGGTGCCGGCTCTGAGCACTTAATGAAGTAGGCCCGGGTGCCAACGCAGTCGAATACGCACGCTACGTCGAAGAAGACTACTATTGCACTCTCCTTTCGGTTGATCGCTGTTGCGGCATAGTATAATCAGAGTGGTATACCCGCCCAAACTGTTCGCTTCGCGGGTGGATGTGCGACTGGAAAAGTGAGAGAAATAACTTCTCGAAAGTTTGGCGACCGGGAGGGATATAGATCGGTATCCCTCAGGCTGCGGGCTCTTCCTAGCCTTGGGCAACATGATGACCAGGCCTTCCTTCCATGCCCGGGGGAAAGAAGCCAGGCGGGTGCGGCGGATCCATTTTTATAAGCAAAAGATTGCGGGGCGCGGGGGGACTCGTGGTGGGCGGCGAGCCGTTACACAGCAAGAATTTTTTAGTACCGTAATTTTAAATCTATGCTACTAATCTTCTAAAGTACTTATTGAAATGAAAAACAGTAAAATATAGTTTTGATCTCCATTAAATGGCCAACGTAACTAATATACTTATTTATATGCTGAGAGTAACTAAGAGTAATTAAATGCGTTTTTCTCTAAAACTATTCGTAATTTCAAATTAGAGTAAGGAGCAAATTTTATCTTCGTTTAACGTAGAAAATTAACAAACTATTTAAAAGGATAAGGATTAATACCATTATGGACAAACATCCCTCACAATAAAAAATATATTCAAATTACTATTTTTAGACAGAAATATGCTCACTGTATGTTATCCTTAGATGATACAAATATGCTGTCGCTGACTTTTTTGTAGATCTTATTAAGAGAAATAATACTCTAGTACATTATTTTCATGTAGGACTTACCATTAAAGCAGCGCATGCGTGAAAGTGTCTCAACGGGTAGGACTTTATGCACATTTATCATATTTATGTCAAATTACAAAAAAATATACATATAATAAACTATATATAAACCTTCCCTGAGAAATACTCTACCAAATGGTGAAAACCGCATCAATATCCGTTGGGTGGTTTAGAAGAAGATCGCTTAGAAAGGCCAGACAGAGACGAAATGCGTTCTTATTTTATAAGATATAGAGATTAATAAAACAGTTTTGACTGAGATGGATAGAGGGACACTTAATAATAGAAAGCAAAATTATATTTCTTGTCTGTCTGTCTGTATGTATGATCACGTTAATCTCCAAAAGTGCTGAACTGATTTATCGTCATTTGAATGAACTCAAGGCATTAGTTTGCCTACGAAAATTGACACAGTAGCACAAGCATGTGACTTTAAACGGGACAGTTGTTAACTCAGTTGTCACTTTGGAAAAAGACATATAATTTATTAATATTTACATTTCTTCATTTTGGTAACAAGGCAAAGCGCCAAAGCTACTTAATACGCGATGTTTTGAAAATTGCGCGGAAAGTAAGTGAAAATCTTTAGTTTTCAATTGTTGTATGTGTGATGATAAAAAAGACTCGACATTATATGATTATAATATAGACCGAGATTTCAATATTTAGTATTCTCCAATATAAGTTAAGACTTTCTCAAGCAGCCACGTAGTTCTTGCAATTTCTGTATGAGAGATAGTGATTTGTGTAGCAATATATAATCTATATTTTGATCCAGATTTTTTGCGAAATTTATGTAGGGAAAATTACGTTTGCAGTGTGCGCGCAGTTATAGTTTACCTTTACCAATATGTAATAACTAAATATTTTTCTATGAAATATGATAATTCTTGCAAGCTAAATCAAATCGATTCCCAAAAGACTTAAATCTATAATTATTTAGTAGACGACAAAATGGATAACCAAACTAAAAGAATAATCCATTTTTTAGGGTTCTGTACCTCAAAAGGAAAAAAAACGGAATCCTTATAGGATCACTTTGTTGTCCGTCTGTCCATATTTAATTGTCATTATAAATGCATAACGCAGGCTATACACAGATGTATCGAATCATGTTTTACTTATCCCTTACTCTCAGCATATAAATAAGTATATTAGTTACTTTGACCATTTAATGTAGATAAAAACTGTCCTTTACTGTTTTTCATTTTAATAACTAAAGATAGAAAAGGTCCAACTCGGATCCATTGCGCTAAATTTACATTAATTGAATATATATTGTAGAACACTAGCTATTGGATGTATTGTGTTACCTGCACCTAAGGAGCATCGCTCAGTACACACCCGGCCGTCAGAGGTCAGACGTAGTCTTCCGAGTGACTTTCTATCCTTCCCCCAAACCGAATACTGAGCAGTCACCTCGGTCGCTGGTCACTTAACTGGGCCTTCCTGACTGAGAGTCTCAACTGGCTGAGCTGACCGCTCAGGTGGTATTTGATCATCCTTTCAATTCCACCAAAAATCCTTCTCCCTGTATCTGCTCTAGGGCAGGTTCACAGTCCTAGGACCAAAGGGCCCTCTAACGACGCACCCATATTGATCTGAGCCGCTTGAGACCACGGCCCGAAGACCAACGCCTTGATGACGTTCCCCAGCGCCAGAAGAAAGGAACTGGACGAGAGAATGCTTCAATGTTAGCTCCATAGTAAAGTAGGTTTAGAAGCAATTACACGTATTTTGGAGCTCTCTTAATAATTATAATATATTATTTCAGCGCAACATAGTTGGTTTCATATTTCGTTTAAGTATTTTTAGATAAAAGAATAGTAGCTAGACTACCTACAGTTGTTTATGATTATTACAATTTAAGTATTCTGTTGTTTGTGTCGTTTGTTTAAGGAACGTAGTTCAGTATATTAACTAAATAATTCAGTCGTTTAAGCGGGCGAAGCCGCGAGTGGATCGCTAGTGTTCTACAATTAAGGAAAAAACAATGATTTATAATTATTTGGGAAGAATTGCTTTATATTACTAGTTGTCATATATAAGACTGTATATTTTTCTAAATCTATATCATAGATGTTTTTTAAATAGTGTTCTTAAGTTATTACTTAATTTAAAAAATATATGTTTGTACAAGCATTTTATTTAATAAATAATAGAATGTGACATTTTCAACAATAATCCTGAGATAATCCAAAGACTTTTGACACTTTCGTATTATGCTTTTGTACCTCGAATTTCTTGAAAACTATTAATTTTTGCTCCGGCGTAATAGTTTGTTATCGCAACCAAACTTTTAAAAAAAATATTGTGAATAAAAAGTTATGCAAAAAATAAATTTTAAAACGCTCTCTTGTAAAGCATATTTCACTTTTCATACTTTACCTAAGGACTGTTGATATATATTTTTGTTTATTTTTCAAGAGTTCCTAATGTTATAAGAATAATAATTTAAGACATAAAAATCCTGGTCCGTGAGACCGGCGTCACCGAAGATGTAGGTCAAATTAACGTCACCAATGGCGGGTTAAACAGATTATAAATTACGGAGCCATTTAACACAATTACACAGCTCACCTATATATATATGCGCGGTACATCTTCGAAACCGTCATTCTAGATTTGATTGTAGTCACTAGTCTCGTGTACAAGGAAATCAACGTTTATAATGAAAATATTCAGTTACATTGTCCTACTCGTCGCGATCGCTGTGGCCAGCGGTAATAAGCCACACTACGATATCAAAGACGCCCCGGCATTATTCGAGAAATTTATAAAAGATTACAATAGGCACTATAAGAGTAGGTCTGAAAAGATAGAACATTACTTAGCTTTCAAGTTGTCTTTATTTAAAATTAATAAATTCAATGCTGAAAGTAACAGTGCTACTTTAGATATCAACGAGTTTTCCGATTATACACCTCTCGAGTTGGAACAATTGAGGGGTTTTGGAAGTACGTTTATTTGCAATGTTATATAAGTATATTGAAAATCATTGTATAAATTTTATTTACTAATGTACTGCGTCCGTGACTAATGAAGTCGAAGTCCGAAGAACGAAGAATCGTCTTTTGAGATTTTGTGTGTAATACTTATTATTTTTATCTATCGATGATACTTAAGATATTGTCTGCCTTTATTGGTGGTTACAAAATATTTGGTATTGCAATGCGAATACGTAATTAATTATCAACTTCTTTACGCACTATCTTGCATATAGAAAGGTGTTCTAACTTAGTTCCCCACTTTCCATATTTTTGTAGCCACTGCGTAGTTAAGGCCAATTGTGGGTTCGATTCCCACTTAAAGAAATTTAATATTTATTTTAATTTACAAGCTACGGTAGCAAATCGTGGTCTTAAGTTCAGCTACTCAATCGGAATCAGAATTCGGCGGAACGTGGGAAACGGAAGCGTCTTAATGCGAACGGCTTATCCAAACACTAGGTTTTCAGTTTCTCTGTGCCTTCTCTATAATAATATATAATATAATATATATATATATATATATATATATATATATATATATATATATATATATATATATATATATATATATATATATATATACGATATTTAATTAATGTAAATTTTTGCTTGTAAGATAAAACCACACAAAAAATATGCACATTTAGGGTATTTTATAGTTATTATTTATTAATGTGATTTAATTTTGTTTTCAGAAAACCCGTAAACTCTAGAAAATCCCGATAAGAGGAGACAATAACTTGTTGCTTTGGCTGTGCTCTACGATTTTTGCATATTTATGTATTTTTAGTTCACTTCTATTAATGACTTAAAATATAATTCTCAACCTTAACTAATATTTCAATACTTTAATAAATATATCACTATCAAAGTACATTCGCTTGATGAACATCTTATGACTCATATACCTATCACACTGTAACTGATATCCCAAACACCTTTAAAAATATTATTTAATAAATAATGCTTTGGCTCGTGATTATCTAGTGCTTAGAACCGTTTATAATTGTGAAGAATCCAAAATCTTTTAGAGATTCAAAGGTAATAGTGTTGAGAATTTTATATTATGCCATCAGAAGATATCGCTCTTATAAGATACTAGCGAGCAGCTGGCGGCTTCGCCCGCTTAGATAAATAATGTATGCTTGCAGAGCATTTAAAATTTCGAAAGTGATAATTATTAAAACCATAGGGTGGTATTTTCGATTTTCATTAAAATTATCAAAAATTATTATTGCGGGCATTTAACAAAGAAATAAAACCAGAAACAATGATATTTAAAAATTTTGTCTGTTTCTTGGATTTTCTGTACGCTGTGGAAATTATTGACAATAGAGCGAAGTGATACTACAATTTTATAGAATACATCAATATCTATAAAACAGTTTACACCCATAAGATCATTGAAGTCTCAAACCCACCATACCAGAGGGCAAGATACTATCAGCTCATTCTGCAGGAATCCAGGGCAGTACGCGAGACAATTAAGAAATCGTTGGCGGTAGTTTGGTATAATAATTATGTCAACTGATAGACGAATGCCACCTCAGTCTACCCGCGACCACGGACTACTGTAAAGTGTTCGAAACGTCGGGTTTCCAAAAATGTATAAAAATACAAAATATACGCGACTAATCCGGTTAAAATAGTTTCATTTAAAATGATTGTTTCTCTCAAAGTAACATAACCTACTTTGTTAAACGGGGCATTTAACAAATGTTAACAATAATATTTTTTCTAATGAAAATTAAAAATGCCACCCTATTGTTTTTAATAATTTTCATTTTGGAAATCTTAATACATTATTTATTAAAACAGGGACGTAATTCCCTGTGCTTCCCTGTACAAACAAATAATTCACAAATTTAAGCGGGCGAAGCCGCGAGCTGGTCGCTAGTAATATATAGAGATGAAAATGATGCCGAGATCATTTACAACAAATGCAATGTGTTAGTACTAATCTGAAATAACTGGAACTTCTGAGACCGATATCAAAATTAAAACATGGTACAAAAATTATACGTTCTGATAAAATTAAATAAAATACTTAGGTGATACCTAACCAAAATAATAATTGCAGTTAAAAATATAAGTTTTTTTTTTCAATATAGTATAATAGAAAACTAAAACGTGTGATAAATCATCTTCACCCTGTATCCTGCACATAGCAGGGCAGATAGAGGGGACTAGTGTTAAGACACTCCGTTCCCTACTTTCCACCGAATTCTGGAGGCATTGCGTACTGAGTGGTGGAACTCAACGCCGCGCTTTGCCTCGATGTCAGAGCGGAGAAATGGAAATATAAATTTAAATAAATATTTCATTTCCTCGAGTGGGGATCGAACCCACAACCAGTCGCGTTTACAGTTACACTTTGTGCCCTTGCGCTACAATCAGCCTTAAACCGGCCTAAAACGAATGATAATAAAGTTAATAAAAAAATTAAAGTAATAATGTAAAATTAAAGTCATAAAGTAATAATTTTATGCATATATTCTTTTTATTTTAAAAGAGATCATTTTTGCAATTTTGCAAAAATGATCTCTTTTCTATAAATCAATTTGATACGTTTTTTTGTATAATAACATAACTGCAAATAAATTATTTTTTTGTTCGTTGTTTGAAGTCAGTTTTTTTTGTTTAATATTTTACAGTTTTAAATGATGGGTAGACTGGAGGTATTATTATTGGGCAAATTAACATTTTGGCATGTCGACAAAATCATACATAAAGAATATTCGGGTGAATTGGAGACCTCTCCCTTTTTTGCAGTCGGTTGAAATTGAGAACAATTTCTTCTTTGAAGTTGGTTGAAAAGAAATGCTAGGATGAGGAATCTGACTTCTGACACCAATTTATTAATCTTTTTCCTTAAGTATTACAGTGCAGTTATATTTTTTACAAAAAAAAAAACAAACTTGTTCATTTTCAACCGCAGCTCATAAACAGAACCTAACCAAATTTTCCTTTTCTTACAAAAGTCGGTTAGAAACTCAAAATAAGTCAAATAGCAAATATCAAGTTCACGCTGTATCCTGCACGTAACAGAGGTACCCTAGTGTAAAGACACTTCGTTCTCCACTTTCAGGTGAAGTTTTTGAGACATTGCGATATGTGTGACTTATTTAAACGCCGGGATTTTGCCGCGCCCACTAAAATTTAGTTCGAACTAAATATCAAGTTATTAGGTCGCCTAGAAATGGGTTAGGTTTTCGATGAGTGAGTGAGTCAGTCACAAAAATGCTTTTTATTATCAACTAGCGACCCGTCCGCGGCTTCGCCCGCTTAAACTACAAAATTATTTACTTAACAGATATAATTACGTTCATTCGTTCCTTCGTGTAAAAATAATTCAAATTTACTTTGCATTTTCGTAATTCCCATAAGAGCAATCATTTTTTTAATAAAAGCAATTTATCTATACTTATAATAAAATCGTAACTCATCGGTATCCGTACGTGGAAGATATATACGAAAAATTGTTATTGGGAGCATTTATTTTGTCTGTTCGTTTGTTCAAGTTAATCTTAGAAACGGCTTAAATAAATTGATAATGTTGTTAAAACACGGAAGTAATCCAGTTTAGTAAATAAATAATTCTGTTATTCAAGTGAGTGAAGACGTGAGTGGCTTGGGTCTATATATATATATTGGTTTCTAAAATCGGTTGATTTAACTTTTATCTTGTAACATTCGTCAATTTGAATCAATGAATTAATTTACTGCTATGTAATGTTTATTTATATCCTCACAGGGATATGATATGACGATACATTTTTTGTGCATTGTTTTTTTTGAACAATTCATTTAAAAAAAAATAGATTTATTTTAGGATAAAAATTACAATCACATTTTATATTATGAACTTACGTATTTATTTGTTTAATAAGAAGAAAGCAATAGTTATTACAACAAATGCGAAGAAAGCATATTTCAGACATTTTTTAAAATTCATATACCTCTTGAATTCCTATAATTAAATTAAATTAAAAAAAAAATAGCTTCACGCTGTATGCGGGATTCACAGCAGGATAGGCAGAGGGAACCTAGTGTTAAGACACTCCGTTCCCCACTTTCTGCTGGATTCTGGAGGCATTGCGTGTTGAGTGGCAGAACCCAACGCCGCGCTTAACCTCGACACCAGAGCGAAGAAATGGAAATATAAATTTAAGTAAATATTTCATGTCCTCGAGTGGGGATCGAACCCACTACCAGTCGGTTTTGCAGTCACACCTCATGCCGCTGCGCCACGACCGGCCTCCGGCCGGCCTGTAATAAATAAATTATATTCTCAAATTAAAAGAAACGCCTATATTTTTCAATATATTGGCGAAAAATATCAAAATTACACTATAATACCACATTAGTATCGACATTATATTGTTGATAGTAATTGAAAAATAATTATATCACGGGTGACGAAAAACTTTTATATACTTTAAAGCTGTTTTGTTTCCGTGACACAATATAAAATAATATATTCTATAGAGGAATCATACAATCTGTATATTCTTTCACAATAATACATAATTATTCTTTAGAGGTTAGTCTGTACTACGATGGCATATTTTACTTTCACAAATGTTATCGTTTAAAATAATATTTTAATTAGTGTTATTAATTGTAAATTCTTCTTTTAAATAGCGGTCAAATAGAATATTTAGAAGAGGTTAGAGGAGAGATTTATTTTTAATACTTTAGTGTCGCAGAATTTCCCTATATACTACATTTGACGTTGTTTTGTTTTGTGGCAGCAAAATAATTTGATTTTCTGGAGTTCCAACTCGGGATAGGCTAACATACAATTGCCTAACATTACAAACAACATTACAATTGTAAAGAATGTTTTACCCATGGTAAAACATTCTTTACGCAGGTCAATACCTACTAAATCGAAAGTTTGGCCCTGGGCCTTATTGATAGTTAAGGCAAAAGAAGTTTTTATTGGAAATTGAATTCTTTTAAAAGGTATGGGTATATCCGTGGGTATCATCGGTATCCTTGGAATATAAGCTAACTCACCAGTTGCAGGCCCGGTTATAATAGTCGCTACAATTAAATTGTCTTTCAGTTCTTTTATAAGTAATCTTGTCGCGTTACCCATATTTGGAGGGCTTAAGTTTCTCAAAAGCATAATTGGCGTCCCAATTTTCAATGATAGATTATGATGTGGTAGTCCTGCAGGGTTAAGTGAATTTAAAAAATCCTGTGGATAATGAACTGCATCTTCTATATTAGAAACTGTATCTATTGATTTGTAATGCTTAACCTGGCCGGGAACTTTTTGTGTGATAATATTGTATATTTCGTCGACCGTCTCATTCCGAGGTGACACTATTGCTCTAGAACACAGCCAATGAAAGTCTTTTTCAACTAAATTTTCAATGTCAGTTGTCAAATTTTCTAAACTATAAACTATTTGGCCAAGAGACTCATCTAAAAAGGTAAACTTCATAGGTGGTTAAATTTGGAGATGGAAAAATGCCTTCACCAAGTTTTAACAATTGCTCCGGAAAATTACTCTCGGTGTTTCCACGGAGGTGAGCTCTCATATCAGTTCGCAAATTCAAATGATGAATCGATGCCCAAAGGGGAGATGACTATTAACAACTGGAAGGGTATGTCTAAAGTCTCCGGCAAACACAAAAGTTGTACCAACCATAACAGCTGCAGAGTTTTTAAGGTCTTTTAAAGTTCGATCCACAGCCTCCACATGAGCTCTGTGGCTCATAGTGCATTCGTCCCAAATTTTTAATGACGCGTCATGTAATAATTTGCCAAGAGGTCCATTCTTACGGATAGAGCATGTCGATTGTTGCTCCAAAGAGACGGACAGCGGGAGTTTAAAAGTGGAATGTGCAGTTTTACCTTCACTCAAAAGAGTTGCAGCAATCCCTGACGAAGCTACTGCTATTGCTATTTTGCCTGTCAGTCTTATCTTAGCAAGAATCAAATTAGCTAGAAATGTTTTGCCTGTACCTCCTGGAGCGTCTAAAAATATAATTTTCCCCTATTGTTGTCTACACTGTCTGTTACTGTGTCAAAAGCATGTGTTTGATCAGGGACTAATTTTGAAACATTGTCATTGACGAATGCTGTTAATTCATCGGCATTATAACGTGATACAATGTCTGTATTATTATAGGAACGAACTGAAGGAGGTAATCCAACATCACTCAAACTTTTGTCATTTAATTGCAACAATTTATTTTCCATTTCTGTTAAACCTTCATAATAAATGTCTTTACTGAAAGGTCTAAAGTAAAGTCTTGCCTTTCCTGTCTGATTCTATGTCTCATATCTGCACGTAAATGATCTTTAAAATTATTCCACAACTTCAATGGTTCCGATGGGTGACAAAATAAAAGAATGATTACAAACAGCTGTCTTAGATTTCTTGGACACTCAGAAAGAGAAGCTTCACTAAGGGCATACTCCCAATGGTCATCATTTTCAAGTAAACCTAAATCACGGCAAGTTGCTTGAAATGTCTCCTTGACAATACCATTTACATTTTTTAAATATTCGAAGGAATTCGGACCACGTACGTGATGTAGCAGAATTCGGAGATAAAAACACTCCGATTGAGACGGATGTACTCCGTAAACCCTACCTAAAGCGGCATACCTTTTTATTCCCGGTTGGCCAACTACATCTTCACCATGGCTCCTTCTTGTGAATTTATTATTAGCCCAAACGTAATATTGCGGGACTTCGTGGTAAAGCAGGGCTTTGGCGAATTCATCTTCAATACACAGATAAAAAAATGATAGCAAAGTCGTTCTACGTGGGTTGTGGACTACTTGTTGAGCTGTTTCTGATGTAAAATAGACCCTCTGACCATTTTCTAGATGGACGACTAAATGCACTACAGTAGGATAGCGGTCGTGAATTGGAAATTCTAATACTCTCCAAACAGCTTCTGATGTACTAATATATCGGCCATTTAAATAGTTTTCTACTTCATTTATTGGATTTCTAACGCTGAATGTGGCTTGATCTGATCCTTTATTAATATATTTGCAAATATATCTTATAGCTTGGACCGAATGGCAATATTCAACATTTATATGAGCGTTGAATGTTTTGCATAACAGTGGGGAATAAGGGACAACCCATCTATTATCAATGGTGACCCTATTTCCTCTAATATTCAATGTAACACGTTCCTACCTCCATTTTCCATGTCACGGCGACGATATACTGGATAACCATCTTCTCCGGTCTGGGTATTGTTAACGAAACGTCGTGGGTATTTTTTAGTACAGATACCATTCCTCATACACGGAGCCGTTAAGTTGTGCTCTCCGCACGGTCCATGCACCATATTTTTTGTTATGATATCGAACAATCCTAGATCAATCTGTGGGTTAGGTAGCTCGGCAACTATAATACTATCAATTTCGTCTGGCTGGATTTTTTTTTCCAACCAGAACAATAAATGAGAGTGAGGCAAGCCGCGCTTTTGCCACTCTGCACTTGCCATGTGGCATTTCACTTTGCCGAATATTTAGTTTTTAGTAAATAATTTTATGATTTTTTTCATTTTTATACGAAATACTATCGTATACGTTTTAATATCATGTCGGTCGAACGACCGCTGACCTGGTAACAGCAATGCTTTAATTTCATCCCATTCCGGGTTGCAAGTAAAAGTTACGAATAAGTCAGGTCTCCCATCATTTCTGACGTAAGTCATTGCATCTTGTGTTTTTTCATGCAAATAACGCGGAGAACCTGTAAAAAATGACGGTAATATTATATGTTGACCAATATTTAATGGGTCAACACTCGCGTCTTGGTTTAATGCATCTTTAAGATGGATGTAATCGTCAGCCGTCAGTTGTTGTTGATTCCGAGAAATATAATTTAATCTTTCAGAAATCATTTTTGCCATCATGTCGACACAATATTGGCTAAATAAAAAAAAAATAATAATAAATTAGCTTCACGCTGTATCCCGCACACAGCAGGGTAGGCAGAGGGAACCTAGTGTTAAGACACTCCGTTCCCCACTTTTTGGCTAAATAAATCTCTATAATAATGTAAAGTATTAAAAGAATTTGCTCTTATCATTAATCTATATGCGTAAAATTGCATACACGTAACATTTTTGGTCCGCGCTGCACCTTGTTGTGGGATAGTTAAATAATAACCATCTTCACCTCTTATAAACATTATGGGATATTGTAGAGGGTCATATGAGCGGTGTAATTCTGAAACTCTTCTTAGCTGTCCGTCTTTACTATGCAAAACTATATCCCGGGGCCCCTTTTCTTCATCGACCAGGAGTACGGCTACCTCGTTTACATTAGGAGCATTATATCTACCTCGGTGTGCTGTCTGTGGTGTGCGATCAGAATGAATAATTAGCCTTAAATTTTCCGAAGAGTTAAGTTCTAAGGTTTGTTTAAAATTTTGTATGTATATATTGTGACTATTCAACATGATCTGCAATTCATTTATCAAATTTGGTTTTAGTGTGGGGGCTTTGTTTGATAGCAGAGACAATTGGTCGGCATCAGAAATAAAACATATCTGCAAATATTGAGGGCTTGGCCAGATGGTGGTAAAATACTTCCTATCAGATGATAAATTTGCCCTTCAACCTTAAAGGTGGGCATAAAATTTCCCTCTCTAATTTATTTTGACCCAAACGAAGTCATCTGAAAAAGGCTATTGTATCTACATACGTTATTCAAAAAATGTGTCGACAATGTATGATTACTTGTTAAAAGGCTTTTTATTGGTTCTGGTGGTTCTTCAATATCAGGCAGAACAACTTTTCCAGAGGCACAGCACATACCATGCGCTTCATCAGTCCATTTTTTTGCAAAACATTTAGGACAAATCTTATTCATTGCTCCTATTTGAATACATTTCTGTTGAGCATAATCAATTTGGGGATCGTAACTAAATGCCGATCTGTTACGATGTACTAAAATTCTGTTGCGCGCCCTAGTTGTTAGAGACTGATGCCTTTGCCTCTGTACCATAAGTCGTTGCGAGCGTCTAACGCTTGATTCCCGTGCACGCACTTGTGACACCCTAACTCTATTGTCAGCAAGACACTGCGAGCGTTCGACGCTAGTCTGTCGTTCGTGTAATTGTGACGATCTCGTATTTTGTTCTGTAAGACGGAATAAACGTTCAACGCTAGATTCCCGTGCACGAATTTGCGAGGTCCTATCTCTATTTTCAGCAAGACGCTGCGAACGTTCGGCGCTACATTCGCGAGCTCGCGATTGCGAAGCGTACTCTCTCTGACTTGCAAGGCGAACTGAATTTTCAGAAGAACGTTCTTTAATACGATGTATTTTTGCTAATCTCGCTTGGACACTACTTGAAGATAGTTGCGATTTTTTTATGCGCGGCATAATTATTTCGTGAAACTTTACTCAATTCACAGAAAATAATAAGTAATGGAATAGATCAGGAAAGTTAGTTTTAAAAAGTTTTGATAGATACCTACTTCCTAAAGAAAAGTTTAAGAATAAATATATATATAAATACCTAAATTGAAAAAAAAAACTTTTAAACTGAAACAGGAAAACGTGCTATGAAAAAATAGTGAAAGTTGAATAAAATAATGAAAAAGAGTTCTGAAAAGAACTTTTTAACTGGAACAAAAAATGCGCTATTAAAACTCGAACCATTCAATATCGGTTGCGTCCGCTATGGAAGGAGCCGACCACGCGAATGAGCCGCGCGGCTACACATATCACAGATGTCGATGTCATTGCATTATTTTCTTTAGATTGACATTTTAAAATTCGTTATGTTTATTATCTATATTATCTTTTAATAGAATGTCCAATTTTAATAATTTAAAAAGTATTTAATAGGTATTGAAACGGTCTTTAATAAAATAACATTAAATGGCATAAGGATTAATACAGAGGTATAAATAATATGTTTTAAATATTTTTGGCACTTTTATCAACTTTTAAAATATAAAAAAGTAGTTATATTAGCATAACTACATATAGTAGTTGGACATATGGTATCGCGGATTTTTTTTATAGATATTGATAAAAAAAAATCAGCTTCACGCTGTATCCCGCACACAGCAGGGTGGGCAGAGGGAACCTAGTGTTAAGAAACTCCGATCCCCACTTTCCGCCAATTCTAGAGACATTGCGTGCTGAAACATTTCACTTCCTCGAGTGGATCAAACCCACAACCAGTCGATTTTACAGACACCCTTTGTGCTCTGCGCCATGACCGGCCGGATAGATATTAATGCGTTCTATAATACTATAAGACAATGTTTTATTCATTAGTTTCCGATTTCTTATGATTTATAATCAATAGAGAAATTACACACTCTTTTTATGCTTTCACAATAATACATATATTTTTTAGATGTCCCTCTGCATTACGATGACGGGCTGTTCTAGTCAATTTGCACATTTTCCATACACATGGTATCGTAAACTTTTTTGTAGATATTCATGTCTTCTATAAAATTGTAGTACATCACTTTGCTCTAATGTCAATAATTTCCACAGCGTACGCGATATAAGGTTTTTTTTTTGGTATTTTTTACACGTTAATCGTCTAATTGTAAAAGAATTTTCCAAAATTTCTCCCGTAGTTTCGGGGCTTATTAAATTCAAATAAAGAAACAAAACATCTAATCGGTTGTCTTCATAATGTATGTGATATCGTTGCACCTCCCTCCGCCCCGCAGAGTTAGTTACTCGCCAGGGTGCGCGAGGCTACACTCCGCATTTTTTAATATTACATGATTTTCTTTAGAGTGATATGTTTAAATTCGTTATATCCTTTGAATGGGATGTCCGATTTTATTAATTTAAAAAGTGCTTTACACATATTGAAATTATCTTTAATAAAATATCATTTAATAGGATAAGGATTAATGCCGAGGTATGACCTCGGATGGGTTTGATTATTGTCGGCACTTTCATCAACTTATAAAATATAAAAAAGTCGTTATATTGTCATAACTACAGTAGTTGGACATATGGTGTCGCGGAATTTTTTATAGATATTGATGCGTTCTATAATATTGTAGAACATTATTTTGTTCTATCATCAATAGTTTTCGCAGCACACGCGATGATAAAATTTTTAAGATCAATTTCTTCACACCTTGGGTTACATTATTGCATTTTTATTAGGGATCTCTATTTTTTTTTGAACATGTCATAGCCTATGTGGGACAGTGAAGATGCAGCTTTCTAATAGTGAAAGAATTTTTGAAATCGGTCAAAAAACGGAACAGAAAAAAAACGGAATCGGAAAAAAAACGGAACAAGCGCGAGTCACAGATCGGAAAAAAAACGGAACAAGCGCGAGTCGGGCTCACCCACCGAAAAATTGGAGTTCATGAGCTTTTTCTAAAATTCAGGCTTGACTAGCTAAGCTAAGGCTAAGCCAGAGCCCTTTCATCTGATACCTCACTAGAACTAGTGGCTTTAAACGAATACTACCTGTAGATGCTAGTTGCCAAATGTCATAAATTCTAGGTTTCGAGTGTACCCTACTATGTACCCTATTAAAATTAATTATCTTTACAGTGTCGTAATACATGTTTTTTGCTGTTTAAAGCTATTATTTTTTAGAATTTAACCACAAATGAATAATTTTCAGATTTTTTTCGTGAAGTAGTACTACCTGTAGACGCTAGCTGCTAAATTTCAGAATTAAGCCAACTGGAAGTATCCTATGAATGTTGATTCCCTCGATATTGTCGAAATACGCGTTTTTTGCGATATAAACGACCATATATTTTTATAAGTAAATGTACAAATATTTTTTTTTTTAGGAAATCATATGGCCCCACGGCCACATGACGGCCGGTAGACACACAGATAGACAGACATACGAACAACAAAGTGATCTTCTAAGAGTTCCTTTTTTCCTTAAAAGGTACGGAATCCTAAAAATAAATATTATTTACCTTATTTATATTTACTATTGATTTTAAATTTTTAAAACAGCATAACGTAAGAAAAACAGAACACCGAAATATAGAACTGTCAAGCGTATATATAAATAAATGGATGTTTGTGTAATCTTTTAAATTTGTGTAAAAAGTTGTAACAAGAGTATAAAATGGTGACGTCGCTAGATCAGAGCGCCTGGTCGGTTTTCAGGAGGCGCGGGTTCGAGTCCCTCTACGTTCAAATTTTTATACGATTTCTAAATAAGTATTTTTCTTTCCTAAGTGTGGAATAACACTTTAAAATTTTTAAAAAATATTTAATAAATAGCATTCCCTTTTGCTAGACGGTAATTCTTAGTAATTATCTTTGGGTAGCAAAAATTTGTAAAAATCTCTCTACAGAGATGCTAACAACATAAATAAATTGTAACAATCGTATAAAAATTTCGACGTAGCTTGATGAGAACGTATGGCTTAGTGGTCAGAGCGCCTGGTCGGTTTCCAGGAGGCGTAGGTTCGAGTCCCGCTACGTTCAAATTTTTATACATTTTCTAAATAAGATTTTATAATTTTGAAGTCGCAGTCAAGCTAATGCTATAAAAACCTTATGTTGTAAGGCAAACATATGCTTCATATTAGATCACTAAGCCTGTTTCTTTTACTTGTACATTGTCATGTTTGCTTAAACCAGACCAGTTTTTTTATCACTTTTCTTACTATGTATAAATAATCCATCAGTACGTGACGCTCTTCACATACTTTATGCGGACAATATCATGAATGTGATATGAGTTATATGAGTTATAAGATGTTCATCAAAAGAATATACTACGATAGTGATATATTTATTAGAATATTGGATTTTTTATTGGGTTAAGAATTATTTTTTAATTTATTAAGTGAACTAAAAATACATAAATATGCAAAATCGTAGAGCACAGCAAAATCAACTAGTTATTGTCTCCTCTTATCGGGATTTTCTAGAGTTTACGGGTTTGCTGAAACAAAAATTAAATCACATATAATAAATAATAACTTTGAAATACCCTTTAAGTGCCTATCTTTAGTATGTCATGGTTGAATATTATAAGCTAAAATTTACATTATTTAATTATATATGGCATTTTATTGTATAAGATAGTTTTAGTTTCACACATTATCCCTCGCATACCAGGGAACGCAGAGCGAAACTGAAAACCTAGTGTTTATATAAGCCGTTCGCATCAAGACATTTCTGTTCCCCAAGTTCCGCCGAATTCTGATTCCGATTGAGTGGCTGAACTCAAATTTACGTTTTGCTTCGTTATCAGTAAAATCAAATTTTCGAGTAAATTAAAATAAATATTCAATTTCTTTAAGTGGGAATTGAACCCACAATTTGTTGCGTTTACACTCGCACGCTTGCTCTCCTTTCCCACGATTGGCTTTAAAAACGTAGTGCCTACTAAAATATGGAAAGTGCGAAACTGAGTTTGAGCATTTTTCTATATGAAATTACTACAACACCAAATATTTTGAGACCACCAATTTATTAAAAAGGCAGCTATTTTCTTAAGCATCACCGATAGACAGAAACAATAAGTATTACACACAAAATCTCAATAAAAGATTCTTCGTTTTTAGGACTTTGGTTTTAGTCACGAACGCAACATTAGTAAATAAAATTTATACTATGATTCTCAATATACTTATATAACATTACAAATAAACTTACTTCCGAAGCCCCTCAAATGTTGCAACTCGAGAGGTGTATAATCGGAAAACTGGTTTATATCGAAAGTAGCACTGTTACTTTCAGCATTGGCTTTATTAATATGATTTAAGGACTTCACGAAAGCTGTGTAATGCTCAATCATGTCAGCCTTATTCTTGTAGTGCTTGTCGTATTCGTTTACAAATTTCTCGAATAATGCCGGGGCGTCTTTGATATCGTAGTGTGGCTTATCACCGCTGGCCACAGCGATCGCGACGAGTAGGACAATGCAACTGAATATTTTCATTATTAACGTTGATTTCCTTGTACACGGGACTAGTGACTACAATCAAATCTAGAATGACGGTTTCGAAGATGTACCGGCCATATATATAGGTGAGCTGTGTAATTGTGTTAAATGGCTCCGTAATTTATAATCTGTTTAACCCGCCATTGGTGACGTTAATTTGACTTACATTTTTGGTGACGCCGGTCTCACGGACCTGGATTTTTATGTCTTAAATTATTATTCTCATAACATTAAGAACTCTTGAAAATCAAACAAAAATATATATCAACAGTCCCTAGGTAAAGTATGAAAAGTGAGAAATGCTTTTCAGGAGAGCGATTTAAAGTTTATTTTTTGCATAACTTTTTATTTATAATTAGATTTTTGTAAAAGTTTGGATTTACAGTTGTGTTGCGATAACAAACTATAACGCCGGAGGAAAAATGAATAGTTTTCAAGAAAATCGGGATACAATAGCATACTACGAAAGTGTCAAAAGTTTTTGGATTATATCAGGACTGTTTTGTTGAAAATGTCATATTATATTATTTATTTAATAAAATGCTTGTATAAACATATATTTTTTAAAATAAAATAATAAGAACACTATTTATAAAACATCTATAATATACATTTAAAAAAATATACAGTGTTAAATATGACAACTAGTAATATAAAGCAATTCTGTTCTTTATTTAATTAAAAATCATAGTTTTTTTCTTTAATTAATTATGTTCTATAAGATGATGAATGAAGATGATGCCGAGATCATTTACAATAAATGCAATCTGTTAGTACTTACTAATCTGAAATAACAGGAACTTCTGAGAGTTCTAAGACCGATATCATAATTAAAACATGGTATAAAAACAATATATTCTGATAAAGTAAAATAAAATACTTATCAAAAAATAATAGTTGCTGTTATTTTTTTTTTTGTTTTTCATATAGTAGAAAACTAAAACATATGATAAACCAGCTTCACACTGTATCCTAAACACAGCAGGGTATGCAGAGGGAACTAGTGTTAAGATACTCCGTTCCCCACTTTCCGCAGAATTCTGGAGGCATTGCGTACTGAGTGGTGAAATTAAACACCGCGCCTTGCCTCGACACCAGAGCGGAGAAATGGAAATACAAATTTAAATAAATATTTAATTTCCTCGAGTGGGGATCGAACCCACAGCCAGTCTTGTTTACAGTCACACTTTGTGCCCTTGCGCTACGACCAGCCGCAAACCCGCCTAAAACGTATAATAATTAAGTTAATAAAAAAAATAAAGTAATAACTATAATTTTATGCATATATTGTGTAATTTAGCAAAAATGATATCTTTTCTATTAATCAAGTTGATGCTTTTTTTCTCATAACATAACTGGAAATAAATTAATTTTTAAACTTAAAAAAGATTTTATAATTTTGAAGTCGGTGCTAAGTAAAACCAACAGGCTTAGTAATTTGATAAAGTTGTAAGGTTGTTGTAGCTTGACACCGACTTCAAAATTACAAAATCTTTTTTTACTTATTTT
>JAATLQ010020276.1:67695-86182 GCA_013421005.1 Heliconius erato x Heliconius himera | reverse complement strand
AGTATTTTTTTATTAATACTTTTATTTTAATCACTTTTATAAACATAATGGACTAATAATACTTCTTTCTTTACATATGCACATTTAAGCGTTATCCATTAGTTTTTGCGTGAACTTCAAAAGCATTAAACTTTGTTATTTCGTTATACTTTACTTAATTTAACATTTCAACCTCTTTTTTCGTCTATTTATAGGATAAATGCACATCGATTGTAGAAATATATTTGTTATTACTGATAACATAAACATTAACATAATAATACAAATGCATATGTCAAATAGTTTTTTTGACAAAACATTCTAAATAATTAGACATACAGATAAAATATATCCATTTTTTAAAACGATTTCAAAGATTTCATTACTTTTTAAGTAAAACAAAATAAATGTAATTTATAATTATTGTTTTTGGGAAAAATGTGCATGTAAATAAATTATTTCAAGGAGTTATGAATGGTTATTATGTATCGCAGATTTATCGGTATAAAGTGTACAACACTAACTGTCAGTTATAACGGCGTTAGGATTGGTCAAGAAAATAGTAATCCAACTTTGAGAATATTGGTTTCAAGAGTACCAAAATAACGTCGCCGCAGGATTGCATTGGACAATATTGGACGTCAAAATGGGATTGAAATTACTTTTAAGAGTAAGGCCCCTGTTCCATTACGGGTGACTTTTTTAATTGACTAAACCAGACATCGGGAATTTCCCGCGTAATGTACGAAAGTATTTTAATGGAACGTTTCGTACAAATGCATTAGAAGAGCAGATAAGGCAAATTAATTTCTTTTATTTTAAGTTATCTTACTTCCCTATCTTGCCTCCCTAATATATATAGCTAAGCATTTCTGCTCTAGACAGCCGCGTTTGTACTTAACGATATTTATTTCGGCACTTTGGCCGGTAGCAGAGAATGCTCATATTAACACGACACTATCTCTGAAGAGTAAATTCGGTGGGTTCTGGTTTCGAGGCAATTTCTTTAAGTGGCCTCCGCAGAGACTGCCTTATCTGACTTTATTAGTTATTTATACCAGAATCAAAAGCCTGGAAATGTTCTTATTCTATCGAAATCCGGTAATGCATTTAGTCTTAAATATATAAATATACTTAATTATAGTTATATATAATACAGAACTAAATTACATTTAACTTGTTCAATATTTAAATATTAAAAAAAAATATTTGTAAAAACAAAAACCCCGACTGCATCAAACTAAATAGAAAATAAACAAGCCCAATAGTTTATTAGGATTAACAATCGGGACCTCTTTAAATTATGCGGCGTTCCTGGTAAAGATTTTATTGATTGAAGAATTACTTATAGGTCCCGACTGTTAGTCCTAATAAACTATTGGGCTTGTTTATTTTCTATTTAGTTTGATGCAGTCGGGGTTTTTGTTTTTACAAATATTTTTTTATTTTTCATTTTTTTGTTAGAATTTGTTATGGTAATGATAATCATGATATACCTTTTTGAAATCCTGAAATTAAGCTCTTGAGTTTGATACCCATATTGTAGTATTCGAACCAAAATTTTTTTTTTCACTAAGTCCAATGGCGTACCATAGCCGCCATGATATTTTTTTATTAACGTGACCTATCTCAGAACACTTGGGCTGCTAATACAAATCTAACAATACCTCAAATATGTAAATCCGTTCAGCGGTTCTGGAGATACGAGGTAATAAAGAATATTACATACATACAAGATACGCGCGAAAAACATAACCCTTCCTTAGCAGTCGGGAATTATAAATTACACAATATTTTAATGAAAAGTGAATACAGTAATACAAAATTATTAAAATATAATTTCGTAATCGAAAATCATAGCTTCATAGCTACAGCTATAAGAACATAGTTATAGAAAATGACGTTACACGATTTCATTTATATATTGTACATACTTGATTGGAACTGGAAGTGGATGACATTATTTTTGTACAAGTGACACCTGTCAAAGTTATTACTTTAGTACTTTTCAATCTGACAATCGTGATCCAAAGCGTTCGACTGAGATATCAAAATAAACAGCTAGCCTCAGCCAAACGACGACGGGGCTGTTTGTATAGAAAACATCTTGAGAACTTTCAATATCTACTTAGCTATGACAACCCGCATTTCACATCTCAATATAGATGATGATATAAAATAAAGACGCCATTGTGGTGCAGTGGTACAAGCGAGTGACTATAAACGCGAGAGTTGAGGGTTCGATTTATTGTCGGGAATGAATTATTTGATAATTTAACTTTTGCTAAAGCGCGGCGGCTCAACACGCAATGCATCGAGAATTGACTAAAGTGAGAAACGGAGTGTCTTGACACTAAGCTCTCCACCTACACAGCTACATGCGGAAAGTATTACATTGTGTTCAAAACCTCTTTAGTTAAACAATACAGTGTCTTCCGCGATCGCCCATTCTGAAGTGGGTCCCAGAAAACTTGTATTTAATAGCGTGTTTGGCTTATCTGTGTACATGACGGGATATCGACGTGGCCGGTAGCCGGCGACGGTGACAGCCACAGATAAGAGGCCCACGCAATGGCCGTACTGGCTTTATAAATCACGTCGCGACAGAAATGCTTCTAATTGAATGCAATAATGCTTTCTTAGAAATATATCACACGGTTCATAATAAATTCATCGAATAAAGTGTTGATGTAATGTTTTACTGGAATATTATGCAAAATTCCTTTCTGTTTTATCGGAAAATTACTGTGATATAGCGAACTTTTAAGTTTTTGTAGAATCGAGCACAAGAATGATCTAAAAGAGTTAGTAGAAGTTATTAGAAAGTATAGTCCCAAGCTAATCGAAATAAATATTTAATAACAAGAAAGAATTCAGTTTTTTGACTTTCATATTATTGTTAACAATTTCTTGTTAAAGAAACTTAACTTAACAAGCAGAGAGAATTTAGTGTTAAGACACTCCGTTTCCAACTCTCCGTACAATTTTCGAGAAATTTCGCGTAGAATTGCGACGTAACGTTGTGAATATTTATATATTTTCTAATTATTTACTTATAAGATCACTTTGTTGGCTGTCTGTCTGTCAAGAGCTTTTCTCCCAGGAACGCTTGGAGATATCGAGTTGAAATTCAAACCATATGCCTAGATCTACGGCCCCATGATTTCTAAAAAAAACTTATTTGTACATTTACTATATATTTGTGGCTAAATCCTAAAAAGTAATAGCCTTAAAAGAGTGGCAAAATTTGATATTAAAGCTGCTAGTAAGTGAGCTATCAGATGAGCGGACTCTGGCTAAGCCAAGCCTAAAAAAAACAGAAAAAGCTCGAGACCTCCAAATTTTGTACGGAACGATTGGTGGGCGAGCCCGACTCGTGCGTGTCCAGTTTTTTATTTTTTTATTTAAGCCAGTCGTGGAGCAGGGTCACATAGTGTCCCTCCCTATCACCCGATTTATTGTGGGTGCCTGGAAACAAAAGCGCGGCGTTGAGTTCTGCCATTCAACACACAATGCCTCTAGAATTCGGCGGAAAGTGGGAAACGGAATGCCTTAACACTAGATTCTCTCTGCCTACACTTCTGTGCACGGGATACAACTTGAAACCTATTTCATTATTTACTGTTTAATAAAATAAAAATTATGTACAATACATACATACATACTCTTACACATCCACCACATTTAAATAAATATTGTATATCGTTTCTTATGTTATGGTAATAGAAACCATTGAACCTTAAATATATGGTGAGAAAATAATATTAGCAGTACATATTTCAATCGATATTTTATCAAGTTTATTTAAATTGGCCCAAGACTTGTTTACGTACATTCAGTGTTTAAAGTGTAGACTGTAAAATTTACGTTACCATTGAGTAAACAGATTATTTATACTTTAAGAATTCAACTGTTTTATTTTTAAATAAAAAAGGTACCAAAATAACTAATAAATATAACTTAAGAAATAAATAAATAAATCAGCTTCACGCTGTATCCCGCACACAGCAAGGTAGGCAGAGGGAACCTAGTAAAATCTCTCCTTTTTGTTTAGTAGAGAAAGGAGCCCTTACAGTAAAAGCAAGTCTTATTGGCGTACTTCTAAAGGGACTCTTAACTTAACCTATACTAGGATCGTCCCAGGCACTGTTCTGAGCTCCTCAACCTTCAACGTTATTGCATAGCACCCGCAAGATGAACCCATGCAATGTTTTTTCTCTGATCTTTGAACGTGTCTTTAAGTAATATTAACTTTACTAATGTCACTTTAGATGGAAAATAAACAACGGCATGTCCAACCAGAAACTTAGTAAATGTTAGTACAAATAGAAAATCTATTGCTGAAAGTTACCTATATAAATATAAACAAGTAAACATAAAAGTTAAATTAGAATATATAAGAAAAAATAAATCAGCTTAACGTTGTATCGCGCATACAGCAGGGTAGGCAGAGGGAGCCTAGTATTAAGAAACTCCGTTCCCCACTTTTGCCTCGGTATCAAAGCGACGAAATAAAAATATTATAAAAAATAAGTCATTACCTCGAGTGAGGATCGAACCCACAACCTTCGCGTTACAGTCACACCCTTGTGCATCTGCGCCGCGTTCGTTATTTTTTTTACACGTTTTCTAAAAAAGTATTATTTAATAAATTTGGCATGACAATGTTTTTTAAAAATAGAACGGAGACATAAGTGTTCAATAACATTTTAATTTATTATGTTGTTAGAACTCCTGTAATTTATCCCTAAACTTATTTTTAAAGTTCTACTAAAAACAAATACAAATTTGTATTTAGATTCTAAGGAAAAAAAGTTAAGGTAGCTTCACATTACACATATAGCAAAGTAGTCAAATTATAACCCGAATTTTCGTGACATAACACGCAAGTGGCGCTACTGAACGCCGCGCCGTGTAAAAAAAAAAGGCTATACGAAAAAAAATATATATAAATCAGCTTCACGCTGTATCCCGCACACAGCAGGGTAGGCAGAGGGAACGTAGTGTTAAGACACTCCGTTCCCCGCTTTCTGCCGAATTCTGGAGGCATTGCGTATTGAGTGGCAGAACTAAACGCCGCGCTTAACCTCGACACCAGAGCGAAAAAATATAAATTTAAGTAAATATTTCATCTCCTCGAGTGGGCATCGAACCCACAACCAGTCGGTTTTACAGTCACACCTCGTGCCGCTGCGCCACGACTGGAATCAAAAAAAATATATATAATCATTTATTCTTACAATCTCGTCAAAAAGACGATGTTCTGGTTATTTGTTAACGTACACGCGCGGGGGCGTGAGACAGATTCCCGTAAGCGTTACCCACTCAATGTAAAGTGTAACATAGCGTAAGTAATGGTATTCGTCATGCGGCTGTAGCTTTTGATATATTGTTTTTTTAGTATGTATGATTTTTTCTTAATTTTTTCATTCATCAATTATATTATATAGGTTGCAGAGCATTTATAATATCTACTATTTATTGAATGTAGTCTAATTGCTGAAGCAATTTTTCTTAGTTTTACGCTGTATCTCGCATGTAGCAGGATAGGCAGAGGGAACCTAGTCTCAAGATACTCCGTTTCCCACTTTCCATCGAAGTTTTGAGACATTGCGTGTTGAATGGCGGATCTCAACGCCGCGCTTTGTTTTACCAGAACGAGGAAATGAAAATATTAAATTTAATAATTGATTCTCAGGAGTGGAATCGAATCTAACCGTGATCACGTCACAATAATGATGTGATTCTCAGCTTTGTACCCCAACAACTTCTAACGAAGTAATGTCACGAACTAAAATGAAAATTACTTAATTTTGAATCAGAAAAACGATTGCATTTTTCGTAGAACTTAATTATTCGTAGAACATTTTTATCCTCCTATAAAATATAAATTTATACATAAAGTGAGTACACTACCCAGTATATATCAATTATTAGCAAAGTATTAGAAAATTTAAAGAAACAACAACTTATAAAGTAAAGTAACCTTGTAAAATCTTGCCTTGCCAATACACACAATATTTTTACCACAAACCGTTTTGCTTAGAAAATATAAGATTCTAAGCGGGTCGTTATACAAACACAAATAAAGCAGTATCACCGGCGCCCACGCACTACATTGCGCCACACCATCAACTAGACCACTTCCTTACACTTTATTACTAAATTATTTCGTGTAAATCAATTATTAATAGCCTATAGAGAGAAATAATTGACAAACCAGAAAATTATTAACATTTTACGGTACTCAGTATTTGAATTAATAATTATTTATTTGCTAATATCGAGCTTTAAACATAAAATATTTCAAGTTGTAATTTAAACGATATTATTAATAATTATATGTTGAAACTTTAATATGAAATGTCAACTTTGTGGGGAAACAAAACTTTGGGCGTCATCTTGACGTAGTTAGGACGTGTCTAAGCGGACGTGACGGTTGCATCCCTTTTTTATAAGTCCACTTCCTAATATAATAATAATAATAATTCTTTTTATTTATGTTTTTCTTTAATTCGATATATTAGGTAAAAGTTGTACATTTATTATATAACAGAATATAATTGTAACTCAAAATAAATCTGGATTGAAAAAAATTTAATTTTCAATGCACGATAAAGTACCTACTTTAATTCTGATAAATTTTCGTAAACTATTTTTAAATAAAACATAATAATATCCTTTATAAAAAAGGAACTTTATTTCCAGGATAATACCGGGATATACTTTACTAAAGCTAATACAAACATTACAACAACACGACAAACTAAACCAGAATCGAATAAACAAATCGATTATCCTACATATTATTCGATGAACAAATGTAAGCGTCTTAAACTCGTGACGGTATCGTGTATTTGAACAATAAGGCTCGTTTGCATTATTCGAATAGCATCTTATAACAGTTGCTTCATAAATCCATCCTAAACTTTAACCCGTAGTAGGCGGAATGGAGAATTCAATAACATTGTGATTGTCGAAGAGATTGCTTCGTGCATACCAGGGGCTGTCAAACGTGATAAAACACTATTCTCTTTTAAAATATTTCTTATGTAAAGGAATATTTAAATTAAAATAAATTAAATCAGCTTCACGCTGTATTCCGCACACAGCAGGGTAGGCAGAGGGAACCTAGTGTTAAAACACTCCGTTCCCTACTTTCTGCCGAATTCTGGAGGCATTGCGTGTTGAGTAGCAGAACTCAACGTCGCGCTTACCCTCGACACCAGCGCGAAGAAATGGAAATATAAATTTAAGTAAATATTTCATCCCCTCGAGTGGGGATCGAACCCACAACCAGTCGGATTTGCAGTCACACCTCGTGCCGCTGCGCCACGACCGGCCTCAAACTTTATGTAAAGAAATATTTAATTACTATTTATTTATTTAAATACAATTATTTATGCAATAAATTTAATAGGTTCGGCTAGCCGAAATATGAAGGTAATATGATTAATATGTCAGTCATAATTAAAGCTAAATCATCTTTAATAATGAAAAAAATAATACAGTAATCTAAAACTGTTCAACTATTGAATCAGCAAAAATATATATTAATGTCAATGAAAAGCTGCAAAACTTTGAGAAGCACTGGCGAATGTTATCACGACTTACATTTATCAGGCACTTCTGTTGCATTTCCTTAACCTGATATACTTTGACCAATCGTAAATAAGGCAGCTTAAGTTATGAAACATATAATTGTAATTTATGTACTGCAAGTAATGATTTCCTTATGACGGAGACGTTTTATTTTTATTATTATAATTTTTTTTTTCAAGTCATCGTGGCACTGAACGCAACAGTTGTGGATTCAATTCTCATTTGGAGCATTGTGATACCAATATAGAATATAGATACCATAATAAGATAATTGGCAAAATAGGACGTATAGACCAATAAATAAGAAAGACAAATAAATAATTTGTTTAGGTTTTATCTTGATTGTAAAATCTCAAGACGTGCGTAAATAAAGATAATGGTAATTTCAATTTTATTTTATTATATGAAATTAATTTCAAAAATCAATTTATTAATTTTACGAGGCCCAGTACATAAAGTAGCACCAATCAACAACTCTAATCAATTTTCCACAAACAACTTTACAGCGTAAAAGCAATAATAATAAATCCTATATTAATTACAACAGCATATTATTACTATCTATTTATTACAATCTATACAAATAAAGTTTACATATCAAAAATTTATCAAACTACCTCCATCCTTCACACGCAATTACATAAATTTAAAATGGAGGTGCCAAAGCGTTCGTACTTAATGAAGGTTGCGTTCCCGTAATATTTTATCGGAGATATCAATAAATTTTCATGGGGATAAAACGAATTTGCCTCACGCGATCCCCGAGATCCATCCCGTCAAGATGACGGTCGCGTGAAAGATAATGGAAGGTAAATATTTGCTGAAGCTGCCACAGCGCAAGTACTTGTTTCCATTGTCATCCGGTAACGCTATCGTGCTACGGGATTGGTTAAATATTTTGATTATTATTATTATAATATTATAAAAGTATCATAAATTTATCATAAATTGTTTTGGAAAATTATGTCTGTGCAAAAATATGTTTTTGTTTTCTATCAGCTTCACGCTGTATCCCTCACATAGCAGGTGGGCAGAGGGAATCTAGTGTTAAAACACTTCATTCCCCACTTTCCGCCAAATTCTTGCGTGCTGCCTAAACTCAACGCTGCACTTTGCCTCGACACCAGAGCAAAGAAATTTAAATACAAATTTAAATAAATATTTCATTTCCTTGAGTAGGGATCGAACCCACAACCAGTCGCGTTTACAGTCACACTTTGTGTCGTTGCGCCACGACCGGCGGTTACCGGTGTTAATTAAATATATTCTTACAGGAATTTCAGAAGTTGTTCCTAAACGAGACAAATGTACTTGTATCTTTGGAGTCTATCGACGGTATTGATTTCTAATTTTCGGATTTTAGAATAATTATGATATTCCCGATTAATTTACAAGAAAGACTTCTTGTGAATAATGAAAAATTATGAAAATGTGGCGTTAAACACTGCCTCAACGTACAATAAATATCTCGAATTCAGACGCAAGCATTCAAATTAAACAATGGAAACAGTTCGTAAAGGAAGGTCTTGTATAAACACAGCCCAACATAATAGAAACGGACTAGAAGCAATACTCGACCAACCTGTCCCATATCGTTTCATATCCCATCCGATGTTAGCATGGCCTTATCTCCCGATCTCCCCTGGACTGGTTAAATCACTTGATATGTATCGAATAGTTAAAGCAATTTTACATAAACTATATTTAAATTAATAAGTAAATAACTGAATAAATTATATATTTTAATTATTCAGCTTTTATTGCTTAAGTTTTCTATCATAGGTTAAGAGGACCGGCTAAGGCAGATACGAGTTAAAGTAACTGTATCACAATCCAATTTACGATATACTAACATTGTTAGTTTAAAATACTTTTGTTGAATTATTTATGCCCTACTCTACAAAACACCCAAAACCCAAGACATGTCTACCGAAGAAAAGAAGTATTTGATACTTTATTTTCTCCTTCACGCTGTGTCTGAACTTAGTGTTAAGGCACTCCAGTATCCCCTTTCCACCGAATTCTGGAGGCATTTTGTGATGAGCAGCGGATCTCACGCCGCAATTCGTTTCGATACCAGAACGAAGAAATAAAAATATAAATTTAAATAATAATTTAATTTCCTTGCGTGGGGATCGAACTCACAACCAGTCACGTTTACAGTCACACGCTTAAATCGATATTCATATTTTGTATATCTATGATATTACTATTACTTTAACTTCCCCAAATAAATTATTTAAATTTTTTACAACACTATTTGTTTAACCAGGTAACCATTTTGATTATTAAAATAGACTTTCTAGATTAGTATCATTAACACTTTCTAGAGAAAAGGCCGGCGATTGAAGTTTATATTGTCTATAAACTTGAAAACTATCGTCCAGTTTGTAATAAATACATGTTTATTAAATATAAAATAAATCAGCTTCACGCTGTATCCCGCATACAGCAGGGTAGGCAGTGGGAGCCTAGTGTTAAGACACTCCATTCCCCACTTTCTGCCGAAATCTGGAGGCATTACGTGTTGAGTGGCAGAAATCAACGCCGCGCTTGTCCTCGACACCAAAGCGAAGAAATGGAAATATAAATTTAAGTAAATATTTCATCTCCTCGAGTGGGGATCGAACCCACAACCAGTCGGTTTTACAGTCACACTTCGTGCCGCTGCGCCACGACTGGCTTCATATAAATATTAAATATTTAATTTCCTCGAATGGGAATCAAACCCGCAACTTGTTGCGTTTACAGACACACGCTTGTGGCCCTGTGCCACCACTGGCCTATGAAAACAAAATATCTGTGGATGATGGAGTACGATTCGTCTAAAACAAACTTCCTACGTACTTTTTAATAACATAATTAATTAAAGCCCTCTGGGAACAGAGCGATCGCAGAAATTACGAATTAAATGTTTTATCTAATAAAAACCTATACAATTTCCTTTCCTCCATCGAGACTTCAGGCATTAATCATATTTACTGTTCCATTTTGATTTGATATGAAACAAAATAATTGGCTTTAATTTATTTTTGCTATATTAGATACTAGCGGCTCGCCCACGGCTTCGCCCGCTTAAAATAGATGATTATTGATTTAATAAGCAGAATTGATTGACAACTATAATGACTTCTAATATGATTTTTTTACGACATTATTGTCAAAGAATTTTTGATTGTTTTAAATAAAAAAATACGACCATTGTTGATATTTGATATTTATAAAATATACTTAAAGCTAATTATTTATTACACGTATATATTTTTGTAACTTTATGTTCTTTTTACCTATATAATATACTCTGTTAAATGTGCTGATGTCAGTGAATAATTTAATTTACTCATTCAGAAACAGCCTTACATGTTAAATTATTGATTTGTTGGATTCATAATATTCTTTGTAAAATAACTGTAATAATTGCATATTAACTCCTGTACAGTTTTTAAATTAGTTTTTTTTTTTAGCTTCACTCTGTATCCCGCACACAGCAGGGTAGGCAGAGGGAACCTAGTGTTAAGACACTCCGTTCCCCACTTTCTGCCGAATTCTGGAGGCATTGCGTGTTGAGTGGCAGAACTCAACGCCGCGCTTAACCTCGACACCAGAGCGAAGAAATGGAAATATAAATTTAAGTAAATATTTCATCTCCTCGAGTGGGGATCGAACCTACAACCAGTCGGTTTTTCAGTCACACCTCGTGCCGCTGCGCCACGACCGGCCTTTTTAAATTAGTTACATATATTATATGAACGAACCAACCAAAAAATCTTTGTATTTACTTGAAATTTCTTTCAAGATCGTTCTTTATCTCTGTGTTGAATTAATTACGACTTCGTTCAAATGACGATAACTTTTTTTTAATGAACCGATTTTGATGAACTAAACTTTAGTACTTAAATTGAGTTAAAACAAAGCAATTGGTGAAATTTTCAAGTAAATCGATTCAGTACTTTCAGAGAAAAATGCGGACAAAAATATGTCGACAGACAGATAGACAGACAGACAGACAGACAGACAGACAAGAAATTCAAAAAAAATATTTTTGCTTTCTATTATTCTTTTTAAGTGTCCCTCTATCCATTTCAGTCAAAATTAATAAATGTACAGACAAAATATTTTTACTGTCTTATTATACATAGAGATGTCTTATTATACATAGAGATTAGATTACGCACTTGCCGCCACGTTATTTTCTGCCACTCAATGTAAAAATGGGCAGAATTATTGTATTTTACACTAAAAAGAAAACTTTATTCACAATATTAGATAGAAAGAAAGTTTGAAATAATTTAAGAACTTTCCTATAATATATATAATGAAAACGATAATTTTGATATCTTTAAAAGTTTAAGTAAGTTAAGTATCTTTTAATAACCCATAAGCCTAAGCCTCAAAAGAAATCGCTTAAGCCTAATGCAATGATTGGGTGGAGCAGTAATATTGCTTTTTTATTAAGCGAGCCACTTTTATGAAACCGCCATACTTTAGATAGAATAGAAATATAATACATAGAATATATAGAATTATACTCAATAATAGAATAAAGGTATTTAGTAAATACGAAATGACGTCAGTTTTTTTTATTGGTTGTTAAAAGCGATGCGAAATAAACATATCTATAGAAAAATAAATAATTTCAATTTTAATGATGACTATAATGTATTAACAATATTTAAAAAAAAAAAAAAAAAATTAATATATACGAGTATATTCGACATAGTTGGTTACGCCGGTAGAAAACCATATAGGCATGAAGTGTGACTGTAAAAGCGACTGATTGTGGGTTCGTCTCCATGCGAGGAAATAAAATATTTATTTTAATTTATATTTTCATTTCTTCGCTCTAGTGTCCAGGCAAGCGCGGCGTTGAGTTCCGCCACTCAACACGCAATGCCTTCAGACTTTGGCGGAAAGTGGGGAACGGGGTGTCTTAACACTAGGTTACCTCTGCCTACCCTGTTGTGTGCGGGATACAGCTTAAAGCTGATTTATGATTTATTTATTTAAAACCATTCATATATACCTGACATATATTGAGTTACTTAATGCAGCCGAAAATAATAAATAAAAAAAAATATGATAAGTCTTATCAAAGGTGTCTAAAAATAGCTTCGCTTATATATTTTATTCATATTTGTATAAAATATGAATACACAAAATATTCACTTATCATATAAGACACACAAGCCTTATACCACTTCCATAATATTTTCCTATAGGATTTTATATAAATAGTCTCATATGAAGAATGTCATGCTCATTACAGCTAATAGGCTTACGTTATCGTTTTGGGGGACTTCTTATATTACAATCTAATCTCTGTAATTAGGGATATCTCGTTTCAATCTAAGCCGTTTACGATATAGAGTCGTATCTGTATTTCTATATACAAATGAGTAATCTTCGAAGATCTTATAGCGACAGCTATTTTAACTCGAGTTACAATTAAATTAACTTTTAGACCTTTTGTTGCTTAGTTAAGAAGAGTATTTATGTACTCAAGACGATTCTGAGAGTGATTCTTTTTTTAGGAAATATTTTATTTTTCATATATAAATTAAATTAAATCAGCTTTACTCAGGTTTAATTATGTATCCCACACACAACAGGATAGACAGAGGGAGCCTAGTATAAGATACTCCGTTCCCCATTTTCTACCGAATTCTGAACGCATTGGTTGCTAAGTGGCAGAACTCAACGCCGCGCTTTGCCTCGACACCAGAGCGAAGAAATATAAATGTAAATTTATGTAAATATTTCATCTCCTCGAGTGGGGATCAAACCCACAACCAGTCGGTTTTACAGTCACACTTTGGGCCGCTGCCGCAGATTTGACGTTAGATTATGCCATCTAAACCAATATATGTATGTAATTAATACAACCAAAATGTATGTAATTCAAATGAGCAGTAAGAAAAATATAAAGTAACACAAAGTATAATATGTGCCGTGCCGGTTCACTTTAAAAAAAACATAACAAAAATTATAAAGGCAAATAAATATTGCGAGGATATGACTTTTTGTAACGTAAATATATTGATGTGACTTACATTACCAAAAATTGGAAAATAATTTCAATCATTTGCTCCAAAAACATATTCGAAATCATTTGTGAAAACAATCATTTTGTGAATACTTCATTTGCACTTAATATTTTCAATTTAAATAGTATTTATAAAATGGTTTGACATAAAAGCTCTTTTCTGGGTATATTACAAAATAAATTTGTAATTAATTCATGTTTCTCATGTGCAATCTGAATCTGAATACACATTATCTTTTTTAAATTGTTTTAATTTTGTGCACTATATTGAATTTTAAACAGAGCATAAATAAAATTAATTTAAAAAAATGTAAATCGGACTATATGCACAAACCTATACAAAAAGAAAAAAGTAGAAAATCGTATTTTAATTATATTTTTGCTGAATTCCCCCAAGTACGTCACGTAAGGTTCCAAGTTTAAGCAGTAAGCGACTTTCACTTTATAATTCAAAGTATGCTATAAAATCAATATATATAATAACAACATTGTCGAGGCCAGTCGTGGCGCAGGGGCACAAACTGTGAGTGTAAACACGACTGGTTGTGGGTTTTATCACCACGCAAAACGTCAGAACAGCAGCGCGTTTGGCCGTACACAATGCAGTTTTGGTTCCGACTCTGTTATACGGCAGCGATACATGGGTATTACAAAAGAAGAATGAAAGAAAGAGTATGCTGTGGAGATGCGATCTCTTCGTAGGATATGCGGAGTCAGCTTAGCTGATCGAATCCGCAATGAAGAGATACACAGAATGGCAGGTACTAGCGAGGATGTCACGGTGAGAATGAAGAAGAACGTGCTTAGCTGGCTTGGGCACGTCGAACGAATGAGTGATGAAAGGTTTATGATGGAAAAGTGAGTGATAAGAGAGATCGGGGGAGACCTCGGTTGACCTTTGAAAACACAGTATCAAAGACACTGCAGGAAGGTCACGTAAAAAGCATGAGGACCCCCCGGAAGGCATGGATGAAGAGGTTGATGACAGTGGACGAGGCGAAAGAGGTATGTAGAGACCGTAGCGTTTGGCGCTCCGTCCTCTTTGTCTACCCCGCTAGGGATAAAGCGTGAAGCTAAGTTAAGTTTATGTATTAAAATACAAATATACCTATATTTAACCAAAAGTAGATCTAGAAACTAATTTTCTAAACAATACCCTAAAAAGAACCTGTAATAAGAACCTGTTAATTACCAAACTAAGTAATAGTAATCAACGTTCCAGATATCAAATTCGTAATTCACGCGTAGAGTAAACAACGCTGGAGGCATTCCTCTAATTAGTTTATATTGATTGCTACATTTCGTATCTAGGCGCTAATGTAATTAAGTAACGTGATTTTCTATTGTTTTGTTTGTTTTATCTTTTGAAAGTATTCTTAAAATAAATCAAATACATCAGCTTCACGCTGTATCCCGCACAGCAGCTAGGCAGAGGGAACTTAGTGTTAAGACTCTCCGTACCTCACTTTTCGCCGAATTCTGAAGGCATTGTGTTGAGTGGCGGAACTCAACGCCGCGCTTTGCGTCGATACCAAAGCGAAGAAATGGAAATAAAAATTTAAATAAATATTTCATTTCCTCGAGTGGGGATCGAACCCACAACACGTTTGGCCTCAATTGGTTGTACTGGACTGGATAGTATTCTTATTTATATTAAATAATGGACGATAACCAAAATGTCATTAATTTATTACTACAGTAGGTAAGTGAATTTCATTAAACAAGAGAAGAAGAAGGAGCAACTAGCAATCTTAACGATAAATTAATATTTAACGATTAATTATTTGTATGTATGTATGTGTGTATATATATATATATATATATATATATATATATGTGTGTGTGTATGTATATATATGTATATATATATATATATACCTAGTTATCTACATTATTACAAATTATTTAAATACAAATAGTTTATTTAAATATTATGAAAAACAAAACTCACATAATCATTTATAGCTATAACAATCTATACAAAGAGAGATACAATATTAATCTTACTAAAGTACTCTTATCTATAGTTGTTATCTTCAATACATCTAACCGTGAATGCTATCTTTACCTACATTGATGGCTAGCACTTGGTCTCTCAACATAATTATATATATTATAAAAACCTATTGAGCCAATTAAGAGTTTATTGTTGTTGTAAAAGAAATAATAATAGTAATGTATGTAATCTATATGAATCATATACGTAATTGTTACAAAAAAGTTTTTATTACTTTATAATAGGATTTCTTGGAGATTAAGATGTTTGACTTTTTAAACTGTGTTTAGCTTTTTTTTTAATATACTTTGTAAAAAAAAATTATAAACATTTGAACGTAGCGTGATTCTGATTTGAACCCGCGCATCTTGGAAACCCTCCAAGCGCTCTCAGGTCAAGTTCAAGTTTTTATAAATTTCCTAAATAAGAATGTTCTTTTCCTGAGTTTGGAATAACATTTTAAATACGTTTAAAATATTTAAATATTATTTTTTACGTAGATGCCTGTATGAAAATTTCTCAAAGATATTGTATATAATCTAGCGCAAGGAATGTAAGAGGTAGATCCTATCTTGTACCAGATATATTTTTTTTCGACGATAATCGATAGATATCAAGTATCGTCATAAATTGAAAAAAACCCACATTAAAGAATGTTTATGTTTAAACTATTTGCGTTAACTTTAGCTTCTAACACAAATATAAATAAAACACGACAAATATCCTGAAGAGAAAAATATAAAAAACATGTTTTTCGGCTTAATACAAAAGTTGAATATATATTCGTCTCCAAATTGTTCGGCAAATTCGGTAAAAAAAATTATTAATAATCGTATTATTAATAATTATTAAAAATCGTGCATTAATAATTGTTATAGATATAAACAATCATACCGCAGTGGAACAATGTTTGACTTTAAAAGCGTTGGTTGCGGTTTCAATTCCCACTCGGTGTCATGCATTTTCAGATAAGACAAGGACCGGACCACACAGTAGGGTAGGCAGAGGAAAAATAGTGTTAAGACACTCCGTTCCCTACTTTACGCCGAATTCTGAATTTTACCAAATTCCGAGGCATTACGTTTTGAGTGGCGGAAGTTAACGCCACGCTTTGCCTCGACACCAGAGCAAAGAAAATACAAATATTAAATATTTAATTTAATCAAGTAAAAGTCGAACCCACAACCCGTAACGTTATACTTATACGTTATACAGTCATACTTTGTGCTCCTGCGCCACGACTGGCCTCAAATGGTCGTTGAATTACCAAAATATGCACATCGAAATCGGATAAAACGCAAAGAATAAAGTGTCTTAATATTATATTCTTTTCGACTATTAGTGTTTAAACAATTCTTCTTATCCTTTTACAATTTAACTAGCTTACATCGAAATCTAGAAATATTCCTAAATTATTCTAGAAGACATTAAATGATAGTAAAACACCATAGGATTAGTAGCCAAAATATATTTGTTATAATAGTTAACACCGTTCACAAACATTGGCCCAAACACAAACAGATCAACCAAGTTTAGTATTCACAGGTGTGAGTGTATTTAAGTGTATGAATTTAGTAAATATTGAGTGCAAACGTTGAGTTACATTACGGATTTGTAGTGTTGTTTTAATTCTAATAGCTTTTATTTTAGGAAATGGTTAATGTTTATAACGTTGTTATTAAGTATGGCTTATCATGTGTCTGTAGTCGCGACGGTTGTGGGTTCAATTTTTGCTAGGGGGAATTAATTATTTTTATTTCGTCGTTTTAGTGTGTTAGCACTAGGTTCCCTCAGGCTACCTTGCTATGTGCTGCATTAACAGCATGACGCTAATAAAAAAATTAAATAGTTTATAACTATCATAACTACATATTTAAGTACATATATTCAGTTGCTTCAAAGTTCTTCTTCAATTGTTTCAGATGAAGTCTACTTTATTGTCAATATTTAATTATATGAGGCCAGTGGCGTAAGGGGCACAAGCGTGCGCCTGTAAGTGCGACATCGACATGTGGGTGTGGGTTCGATTGCCGCTCGAGGAAATAAAAAAAAATATTTTCATTTCCTCGCTCTTATAACATGGCAAAGCGCTATTTTGAGTTGAGCCACTCAACACACAATGCTCCAGAATTCAGTGGGAAGTGGTAAGGAACGGAGGTGTCTTAACAATAGGTTCCCAGGTTGAATTATTTAGAAGTATACAATTTTATTGATTGGGAAACATTTTTAATCCTTTTTTTATTACAGTGGCTTTTTTATTGTGTTATTAGAATAATAACTAAACAAACTACATTATGGTGTACTATAGTGACAAACACTGAAGAGTGGGTAACAAAACAATGTTATTTCCGGAAAATATACGCGCATAAGGCCCATAAAGCCCTGACCCGATTATTTAACAAAGCTGCACTACATGTCGCGATAACAAGAAACAAACAAAAAAAAATGAAAAAGAAATGCTTTAGAAGCGTTGAAGTTTAGAACGTATTACGTAACAAGGTCCGTACGAACAAACAGACGCTCCATTAGCGCTAATTGTGTTAGCCGTGGCTGTTTACTGGCACTTTCTGCTATACATCATTGCTTCAGTAAAATACATTAAGGAACACCTTGAAGACATGAGATATTGTATGTAGCTTTTGTTCCCCATACAATGGAAATGCACTTAAATGTATTTGGTTGATAATATAAAAGTGTAGGCGATAATATAGAATGCATGGTTTCTTTATATTCAAACGAATATATGAGAGTACATCTCATCATTCTGTCATATTTCTAATATTTTTGCATATAAATCTTTTATTTTGTGTAATAATCTATTTTATTTTACTATATATTACCTTTATGTCTATTTATTATAATATATA